>JASCZW010011898.1:0-30412 GCA_034211315.2 Aedes japonicus
AAATTTTGTGTGAAGGTTAATCGCATGGAAGTCCTATATGCCGGTTTGGCGAAAAGACACTTCTGTGAACGGGCAAAGTTGTTTTATTGTTTAGACTGACAGGCAAAATAAAGTGCGCATCTCATCTTTCGTGGAATTTCTCTCAACTATTTGGTTCAAATTATAGTAAACACACTGTAGTTTTTTTATATCTTATTTTTCTTATTCTTTATAGGACCAGCAGCAGGCGCTTCGCCATGCTTTTCCCAGGTGCGCTTCAGGGCTTCAAAATAGTTGAATTGTTGACTGATAGTTTTGTCCAACCCTGACCAATTTTCAGATACTCAGGAAATTGTTTTTAAATCACTACATTCTTCATATTTCAACTGAATCAAACGCGATCACATTTCTGGTACCGGGTCCAGCCGTCAAAACATCAAAAACATAAACAATCGAGGAGTCTTCCGACGGAAACTTATCGAAAAACATATCGATTTTTGAAGCAGGCTACTTTATGCTACTGCTTTTTCAATACAAATTGAGTTCAATTCTATATTTTTTTAATTATTATTCCATAAGTGAAACTTGAAAATATATAAAAAGTAAGATATCAAAAAAGAAAACAGTGTGTTTGAACAAATAAATTAGATAAATTCAAGAAATGATAGGGTGGACACTTTATTACGCATTGGTGTAGCTGAAAATGTTTGCCAACAATTTCCAAATTCCATATAGCTCTTGAGGTGTGGTGTAGTTCGCCTCCACGCGGTGCACCTTGGGAACTTTAGGTTCTCCCTTAACGGATAAAGGAACCTAACGGCTAAACGAACTATAGAGAGAGCGCCACACGGCGCATTGGGGTCAATGTCAGTAAGACCCCAATAACGGAAACTTGTTGATTTACGGAATTTTTACACGGTACCACGATTTCAGGCTGGCACCTATGTCGTCTCCCTGAGTACTGTCGGGTGAAACCTACAGGAAATGGCGAGGTATCATGCGACATAGGCTGTCTCCGTCCCACTAAAACCCTGGCAGGCCTTCAGTACGTTCCATCTACACCAACCGGCTTTGCAAGCCGGGCGGGAGTAGGCTCAGATGTCCAATCAGACCTACGCCGATCAGGATCTGAACGCGGTGTCCCCATGAAGGCCCACGTCAACTCTAGCATGGCCTCTCCTCGCCTCCAAGCGCAGCATGAACAACCGCCATGGATCACTAGGGTGACTAATTCACGTGGTTATGGATAGCGGCTAAACCCAACAGCATGGAGCCGCAAGCTACCAGTGAAACTACACAGAGAGAGGAGGCGAACCCGTTCGCCAAAAACGGACTAATAAGGTCCCCGCCGCAAGAAGGCAGGATCTGCCGGTGCATCCGATGCGTGTGGAAGCGCGATAGCCTCGGAAACGGGGTCTCCGGTAGTCGGAGAGACCGTGGCTATGGGCCTGGACTCATGCGGGCCATGAAGAGAAAGAACAATACGTTTCCTAAAGTGCTGGTAGTCGCTGAACAACTACAATGACAAAGTGCTAGGAAATGGCAAGACCCCAGTCGAAAAGACCAGGGAATCCGACTACAAGTACACGCAGACGCACGCGCGAGATCACCAACCGTGTGGCGGGGACGTCGAAGCGTGCAAGGCAGTCGCCGAGGAAACTGCACCTGGTGTCTGACGGCCTAGGCTCAGGGGACATTTGTGAGCGTGGTGTTGGGACTGGCGGGTCCAACTGCACGTCATGCGGGGAGTGAAATGAGTGGACCCCGGCACCAGCGGCGGGCTTAGATGGCAACGGCGCAAGGTGGTGGAAGACTGGCAAAGGTGCCAGCCAGCGCTAGCACCCACTCTCAATGGCGGGCGAAACCCCAAGCGGTAAGAGCGGGCCCAAGTGACAAGGCCGGTCCCAGCAGCGGACGGGATAACCGGAAGTAGAACGAGCGAAGCCGAACAGGCTCTTAGGAGCAGCGAGTGGAGGTACGTGCCTGGGCTCACGTTAGTGACTCTCCAATGCAAAGTTCTGGATAAAGTCTGCCGGATGCCGAAGAGAAATATCACATTACTCGCCAGCCATGTCCAGTGCGCGGGGTAGAGGTTGCCACACCGAAGCCATGCGACTGCAAAGGGCCAACGCGGGACTGCCAGTTGCAGCTGAAGACTCCCATCAGCAAAAGCGTGAAAACCCCAAAGTGGGGTGGCTGCTTGCTCCACTGAGTTTGACAACCGGGCCGCCAAAGGCTGGCGCTGAGCGCCCCGAGAGCGGGCATATGTCGCGTAGAGATGTAGGACCTCCTCTGACAGGGAGCGATTCATACCGAAAGAGGTGCAGAGAATAGGGGCCGCAAGGCTCGCAGGCCGCGAAGGAGCCCCCAACGTGTCGCTGGGAAACCGGACGCCAGGCGGCATCAGCGGGGGTCCCAGGTGTACCCGGCCCAGCGGTGGTGGTAGACCAAAAGCTACACACAGTGCGCGGGTAGAAGAGCTGCAACTGAGACCGGAACCACTGTGAGGCGACCCAGCAACTGCTGTGTCAGGCAGTTCGCGAGTCGGGAACGGATATTGCAAAAATATCCGACCCATACCGTATCCCTGCCGGTAACGGAAACTCCAAGAAGGTCCAAGAAGGCGGCATTATGGATGACGGGCAAGTTCCCAGTTCAGGAGGTTGTGTCAATCTCAGCAGGGGCTTCGCGGTTTTAAAAGTGAACGGAGCTGTCATTTGGCATTTGCTATGCGCCACTGAGATGTGGCAGACCAGTTCTCATCAATGGTAGATCCAATGACGTTTACGTGGCACGCAGCCGCTGCCAGTAGCGGGTGACTTTAACGCCTGGCGTTAGCACGATAAAGTCGCCTTCAACAACCGTCAGGGTCGGATACTGCTGGAGCGCCCTGGCCAGTGCTCAACGTAGATCTGGCCAACGTAGGTATAGCAGTACCTACCATAGAAATGGAGCGGAGTCGATTATTGACGTGAAGTTCGCAGCCCGCGACATGTTGAACAACTGGAGAGTGGAGGCATGGCACCTATAGGACCACTTCTGGCGGTTCGCCATAGCATCACCCAGGCTGAGCTAGCAGCGCGCAGAGAAAGGGAGCACCCACTCCACTATTCCGCAGATGGAGGACGTCGTACTGATAAAGAAGTATTTGAAGAGGCGCTAGAGCGGGAACAGAGATTGAGCGATACCACGATCCTCGCCGGATCAACCGAAGTGCTTCACACGAGTGTACGACGCAACCATGCCAGAAAGATCAAACCAGATGGAAGGTAGCCGCTTCACTGGTGGACAGAGACGATCGCAGACCTCTGGGAGCGCGGTCGGACATGGAAATCAACGAAGCACACTGGAGGGCTGAGAGGTTTGTCTCAAAACCAGTTCGGCTTTCGTGAAGGGAAGTCGACGGTGGATGCAATTCTGTCTGTCACGAAAACGGCCGAAGTGGCAATCCAGCGCAAGAGGCGAGGGTCATTCTGGACGTGCAAAACAGCGTTCAATAGCGCCAGTAGGGTAGCTATCGCTGACCCGTTCAACGTCTTCATGTTTCAGGATACCTGTACAAGATTCTGGAAGCTATTTCAGAATCGTGTGCTATGCGTACAACACAGAGGTAGGCCAGAAACGTGTTCGATCACGGCAGGTTTCCCGCAAAGTTCGATCCTGGGCCCGGCGCACGACTTGAATTTCCGAACGGGTGAAGATCGTCAGTTTGCAGACGACATAACCATTGAGATATGGGAAAATCCATTGAATAGCCTGTAATCTAACGGCCTCGCACTACATTGGCATTGTGGAGGGATGGATGAGCACCAGGAAACTGGAGCTAGCGCACCACAAGACTGAGGTAACGGTTGTTAACTAACAGGCAAATCGGAGTAACACGCGACGATTAGTGTAAGTAACTTCACAATCGTCGAAAAGGGCTTTGAGGTATCTAGGGATCATGATCGACGACAAGTTGTCATTTACCAGTCACGTCGACTACGCCTGCGAAGAAAGCTCCATGGCTATATCTGCATTATCCCGCATGATGTCGAACAGCTTAGCGGAACAGGGGAGCAAGCGCAGGCTCCTGGCAAGCGTCGCCTTGTCTATATTAAGGTACGGGTGGGTCGGCATGGGTCACCTCCTGAGTGATCTCAGAGTTACCTCGGTAAGCCTCGGAAAGTACTCACAGGCTAATGTGTCCTGAGAGCGATCAACGCTACCACACACTGTCACGCGACACGGTATGCGTCTTAGCGGGGATGATACCGATTGCCATGACAATAATTGTACTTGAACTAACGTGACAAGTAGCGAAACGACCAGCGACAGGCCAGAGGGTACAACTAACCACCAAAGCCCAGTAGTTAGACATAAGCGGGTGCTTAATGTAAAATAGCCCTCCTCGAAGTAATACTGAAAGGTGGTCCCGGAGGGGGACCAAGGCTAGAGGCACGGGTGGGTTTTTAGTGGGTCGAGGAGTTGGCACCCTCATCCCCACACCCTGTGAAAACATCAAAACATAAACAATCGAGGGGTCTTTCGACTGGAAACCTATGAAACATTTCGATTTTTGAAGTAGGCACTTTTTTGTCATTGTATTCTTGTTCAATACAAACTGATTTTTTAGTTTTATAAGGCAAACTCTATTTTCATTAATATTCGAGGTAAAACATATAAAGATTACAAAAAAAAAGATATAAAAAAAGAAAACAGTGTGTTTACTTTGATTTGAATCAAATAAATTAGAGAAATTCAAGAAATGATGAGGTGGACACTTTATTTTGCCTATCAGTGTAAGCTGAAAATGTTTGTCAATTATTTCCAAATTCCATTTAGCTCCAAATAGCGCCATTACTCGCTCTCTGGAATGAGAAGAATGTTCTGAGAATATAAGTACGATTGGTGAAATAGAAATCATGGATCTCTTCGAGTCATCCAACGAGCAGGTGTCACGGTACCTTCGGATGGTTCGGTACACAAAATCCCGCTTTACTCCGAGGTATTTCAAATTTCTGAAAATAGCGCCCGGGCGCTCACCTTTCAAAAACTTTTTTATCACCACAACATGAAACTCCTTCATCGCTGGTAAAAGATAAACAACGAATGAATACAATCGGACACAACCTAAAAGCGTTTGTATAAACATAGTGCAAAACTACACCTACACATACGTGAAGCATGTTGAGTAGCTGAACGCCACCAATGCAAGGAAAAAGTGTATGAGAATATATTGGACACGGTGTAGATGACGGTTTGATTGTTGTCACAGTTGGAGAAGAAACAAAAATAACAGGAGCTCCGATTCCAAAATCCTTTTGACAACTGATGGACGGTGAACTTTCGAAGGCTCTGTATCATCTGGAATTTCTTGGATCGGATCAACTGTTCCAGGTTCAATTGCAACTTTCCGCACGCGTAGCTTGCGCAAAGAGCCAGTAAATTTCATAATTATCAAATGAGGACAGTAACTTTTCAGCAGTTTCTCGAAGGATCGGTCAGAATTCATCATAACCGATGCTCCATTTAATGCAAGCCCACAAGCCTTTTTTTTGTAATCGATGCCATTGATCTGGAGTTGATTGAACTAGCAAAAAAATCTTAATTAAAGAAGAATATTTTTAAAGAAACCTTTAAAGATGAGATTATGGAATTCTAAAAAATAAATTTCAATATATCAGATTTTTTCAAGAATTACTTCAGGAAGTGCCTTATTGTTTTTGTATGTTCTTTAATGTTCTAACAAATTCAGGTTTCAAAAAATTCATCACTAGAACGTTTTGAAGAACTGCCGATGAACTGCCAGAAGAAACTCCTGAAAGAATCACTTGGCTGTGATTAGCCCATAAACTTCAGCAAAATTTTCATAGAAACGACAAGAATATCTGAGTACTTTTGAGAAAATTTTTGAGAAATTTTATAAAATTATCTCAAAAAATTTATCATTAAAGTAGACACATATACTGACTTTAAGACAGTCATCTGTCACTGTAGTGTCAGCATCAATTCAAGCTGAACAGTTCATTAGGTCCTAAGTAACATTGGGAAACTCTCTTCATCGACTTTCTCTTTGCGTTCCTACGGCTATGTAAAAACATGTTCAAGTATTTTCTGCACACATTACGGTAATATTAAGAGTAATTAAAGATCCAGTATGTCTAAAACATCAGCAAATCGTTTAATATACAAACAACGACAGAGAAAGTCGACGAAGATAATCTCTCAATGTTACTTAGGACCTAATGCATTGTTCAGCTTGAATTGTTTTCTTTTGCTTCATGGGCCTTCAGCAGCAAACTAAAAGTGCAGTTGATAAAAATTTGAATCCTAAAATGTACTGTTTTAGTCAATTTGAAGCAAATGACAAACATCTTAAAAATCTTGGCTTATCTCAAATATCTGTAATCTTTACATACAAAAAAAAAAAATGAAAACAATCTGTGTCAATCTAGAAAAATCTGTGCATCTGGCAACCCTGAGTTCAGCTCTTGTTTAAAAAAAGGAACAATCTGTTATTTGAAGAGAGCCCAGAATGAAAGAAGAATCTCAACACAAAAAACACGGCACACATGCGATCTTCAGCTCCTTCTTAATCGAGTTGATTTGCAATTGAAACGATTGACTCTACAATAACAAATTCAATCTTAGACTCTTTTACGGCGCAATCTGATTTAGTTTGTGACAGTACGGTGGAAAAATGATGCATCGTCTATGAACTTCAGCTAGCGCTTTAGATGACTGCACATTTCCTTGTTGGTGGCCGCTTGACATTCTTGTGGTGTTTTGGCTAAAGTGCGCAAAGCGGGTCCTCCCTTAGCTCAGTCGGTAAAGGACCAGTTACAAAGCAACACCATGCTGGAGGTGGCTGGGTTCAATTCCCGGTCTGGACTAGGAATATTTCGTTAGGGAAAATTTCTGGACTCTCTGGGCTTGTGCTTGCCACATAATCATACTAATCGAAGGCTCTCAATTAATAGCTGTGGAATTGCATTTAGAACACTAAGTTGAGATCAAGCTTGTTGTGAAAGCACACAGCTTCACAGGACACAGCTTCACAGGACACAGCATCTTTACTTCTTATTGTTTAGCATTTTAAGCTTATTGATTTCATAATTTGCTTGTTGCGTCTCTAAATTAATTCGATTAGTACAATTACTCAAGTACGTAATTCGCGACGATTAATCGAATCGATGACTAAAAATTGAAACTCGCGCTTTGCAATATCACAAATATTCAAAAGGATAGAAAAAAATCGAAACCTAATTCGATTAAAACGTTCCTTCCTCCCGGTTGCAATTTTTCCTGCCTTCCGGGAATTAAATGCTTTTGAACACATTTTCTGTATGCTTTCCAATTCCTAGAGGCACACAGCACACGTGGCAACACCATAACTACGGGCGGTATTTTTATGAGCGATTTTCCTTGGTCCACTAGCACCATCATTTTAAAATGCAAAAATTCATTTGAAATTAATAATCACACACAGGCGTAAAAACCGAGAAAAAACCTGACAGCTCAGAAAACTCAACCGTTCGCGGGCATAGCTTGCTGTGATTCCGGGTGGTTTATGCTATAAAATCTGTGAATTTGCATTCAAAACATTTCGTTGGAAGTTGATAGCAAGAGCAATGCTACGCGACAAACAATAAACGTGAAACGTGAAAAACTAACGTGCAATCACTCCTGTGTAAGCTACTCATGTCAACAGATTTATCGAAAAAGTCTCTTAAGACTGTTGTTTTGAGTTTCTTTTCAAGTTTTAGTGATCGTCAGTGCAAATTGTTAAAGAAAACGTAAATTTCCATCTTCCTTAATTTAGACTCTAAGTGGTGGAAGAGACGTTCAGGAAAAGTTTGAAAACACCTTCGTTGAGCAATAAGAAGAAAACATCGGGCGGATGCTGTGGACCAAATAACACCAGACAAGCGAGTATTATGTTCTGGCAACTTCAAATTCACATCCGAAAGATGCGAGATGGAAATTCCTTCCGTTCAAAAACTTCTTGAAGTAAGAACCCTTCCACGGAAGCCAGCATACAGGGTATTTGTTGAAACTTCTTCGGAGTTGTCGTAAAACCATCCGGAGGAAGTTAGAAAAATTATTCGAGGGTAATCAACACATTACAGTTTGAGATGCTTCATTATTTGAACGACTTTTATCTGTCTAGAGAGTTTTTGCTTCTCGTAGCTTTTACGACATGCATCATCCGCAGCACCTAACTTTTGCTCTTCCTAATACTGCGACAAACAAAATGGTGCTACGAATTTTAAATGAGTTTCATTCCACTTGATTTCGAATCACTTCGATGGCGAGTAAAATTCCTAAATTGGATCTCGTTTTCCCCGGCCCGATTTTCAAATGAATAGCCACTTTGATTACCGACTTGAGCTGTTAAACCAGCCACACCCAGCAGTTGAAAAACAAAATCACTCGCAAAGCTCAAACTTTGCAGTCGGCAAACAACATCCAATTTCGTGAGTTTGTGCTTTTCTTTGCAATTAGTTTTCTCCTCTGCTGAAAGCTGCGTCATCCCGATCCATTAGAATTTGAAGAACCGTTATTTACCGGAAACAGCGAACCTAACGAACCGTCCCCAGAAAAGGCATACGAAACTTTCCCCTCTGCAAATGTTTATCCTCACTCTGAAAATGGCACCGTGAATTGTTTATGAATTATTTATGAATTCCTCGGCGAAGATCCCGCACAAAGGTCGTTCCAAGTGGTTGATAAATTTGAAAACTCTTGTTAACACTCGAACGTACCACCACAACAAATTGTATCCAACCGCGCGAATGCAACATGGCAAACCGCACTATCATTAATCTTCGAAACTCCTTATTGTCACAGCGTCGCTAGAATGACGCCGATAAATGCGACCCATTGCTGAAACGTACGTCATCACCACCGCCACCACCAATCGGACGACGCGACGCTGGGCTGGGAAAATTGCAGCTCGCAGTGGAAAAATTATGGAGGTGTGGCGTCGTTATCTTGGTTACCCCACTGATAACCACCACAGTGCACAGTGGGCAAAAAAGGGACCGGAAACTGCACTTATTTTCTTCCGATATTTAAGAGTGGTGTCAAGTATCAATTCTAATGAGAAAAAAACAAACAATAACAATGATAACAAAAGCCTGCTTCTCGGAAAGAAAACATTCCAGATTCAAGACGATTCTAATTGGACATATATGTCCTTATATATATATATATCCTTATATATATCGAAGTCATTTGCAACAACTGTCAAACTTGCCGTTGCCGTTTCCGTTTCCGTTCACATTGTGTTTCGGCCATTGGTCATGAACGAGGCTGAAAGCAAATTGATTGACGGTTATCCCGAGAGTCTATGTGACGTTTGTCACTTGGTGAAGTGAGAAATGTCACCTGCAGTGATGTGACTCAACATTGTATTTGCTCAGGAGAGTCATGTCACCGCAGATAACATTTCCCATTTCACCAAGTGACAAAAGTCACTTCGACTCGAGGAATAACCCTCATTGATTCCTTTAACAACCATCAGTTAGTAAAGTTTCATAAATTCGAAACTTAATATCGTCTGTTAACTGTTTAATTTGAATTTTCCGAGAACTGCTGCTTCAGAACCAGCACCCTGAAATAATGATCCTTGTCTCGTCTACAGGTGAGCGAACTGTTGGAGTGTGTTGTGAACCAACTGCCGGAAACATTGGTCCTTGCCCCGTTAACAGCTGACCGAACTGTCATAGGATGTCCGCGAATCACCAAACAGAAACATTGATCCTTGTCCCGTCTACAGACAAACTATCCAGAACCACCAGGTTGAAGCCTTGGTCCTAGTCCTGTTTACCGGAGACCGAACTGTCGGAGTATATAGGGAACCAACTGGTTGAAATATTGGTTCTTATCCTGTATATAGGTTAGCGAACTGTCGGACTGTGCCCCCGACTGTGCGAACTGTCGGACTGTGCCCCCGACTGTGCGAACTGTCGGACTGTGCCAGCAGCCTGAAACATTGGTACTTGTCCCGTCTATAGCTGACCGAACTATCAGTGGGTGTCCTCGAACCACCAGACTGAAACATTGGTCCTTGTTCCGTCTACAATGGAGCGAACTGTCGGATCTGTGTCACGAACCAACTGGCTAAAATGTTGGTCCTTGTCCTATCTACAGGCGAGCAACCCTAGTAGCACACTTGTTGCATTTCAGTTGAGATAACATAAATTTGACATGCTAAGTCATAATAAAGTTACTACAACTAACTATGATCGTAGTGTGCTACTTGGGAAACTATCCAGAACCGCCATATTGAAGCATTGGTGTCCCGTTTACAGGAGACCGAACTGTAGTAGTATATCGGGAACCAACTGCCTGAAACATTGTTTCTAGTCCTGTACATAGGTGAGCGAACTGTCGGAGTGTGTTGCGAACCACCTGCCTGAAACACTGGTCCTTGTCCCGTATGCAGGCCAGCGAACTGTCGGACTCTGTCCCGAACCAGCAGCCTGAAGCGTTGGTGCTCGTCCCGTATACAGCTGACGGATCTATCAGTAGGTGTCCTTGAACCACCAGATTGAAATATTGGTCCATGCCACGTCAGCAGGAGAGCGAACTGTTGGAGTGTCACGAACTACCTGACTAAAATATTGGTCCATGTCCCGTCAACAGGAGAGCGAACTGTCGGAGTGTGTCCCCGAATCAACAACCAGCAAACGGGAAACATTGACTACTTAATAAAGACTTCCACAGATAAAAAGAAATACTGAGTTTTCGGCGTTAAAGACTGAACTCGGAAAAAATAAGACACACAACAATGATCACGAAAAATTCATTTTAAATCGGATATTTCTCAAATTTTCAGGGATTAAATAACTATATATAAGCTGTATTTTCGCATAATTTATTGAATTTCCTCCCCCAAGCGGAATGCTTGTATACTTCTCTTCTCCCAGATTTTCTTCAAAGCTTCATCGGTTTTGAATGTTTTTCCGCTTTTCTTCAACTTCTTCTTCATTATCACCCAAAACTTTTCGATCGAACAAAGTTCTGGTGTATTTGGCGGGTTCGCCTCCTTTGGGACCACATAAACGCCCTTCGCTTCGTACCAATCCATTACAGGCTTGGCGTAATGGCACGAATCGAGATCCGGCCAGAACAGCGTGGGACCACGGTGAGACGGAGGAAGGGCAGGCAAGCGCTTCTGCAAGCATTCCTCACGATAAATCTGCCAGTTTATTGTGCCGGTTGTAACGAACGGCTTGCTGTATCGTCCGCACTCGCAGATCGCCTGCCAAAACAGGTACTTCTTCGCGAATTTGTCCATCTTTCTCTTCCGGAACTTTTCCGGAACCCCGCACGTACCGACAAAAAACTCAAGGCCGGGGATTTGTTTGGTGTCCGCCTTGATATATGTCTCGTCGTCCATGAAGAAACAGCCTGCCTTGACCAGCCACCGTGTTTTGCTTGTCAGTCCGGTTTGACGCCTTCCTGACCTTAAAAACATGTAGCCCAGCCCGCTTCATGATCTGCTGGATGAACCACTTCGACGAATTGACCTTTTCGGCCACGTCTCGGGTGGAAAGGTTCGGGTTATTCTTAAAGTACTGCCTTATTTTCCGCGCCTTCTCTAGGTATTCCATTTTCGGTTTTTGGCCGCTTCCAGCGCGCCGCTCGATGGTCGTCGTCTCCTGGAACATCTTCACAACGCGGGACACGGTGGAACGGTGGATTCCAAGCCTTTGGCCGATCCATCTGTGCGACTGACCAGGATTATCGATCACCGCGCCCAAGATTTGCTGGCGTAGCACTTCTTGTTGCAAATGCATCTTGAAAACTACCTGACCGATCACGATGAAATTTTGCACACATAAATATAACACTTACTAACTAAACTAGTATCACTCAAAATTTCATCAATTTTTACCTACGTGATAAAAAGTTACATCCAAAACAAAGTGTCACATTTTTCCGAGTCCAATCTTTATCTAATGCACATAAAGTGTTGCGTCCGCCCTGCGTGCAACGCCGCACCTTCTCATCTGCATCATAGTTTCGGCGGCGCTTCACCGGTATCTGTCGTAGAGGAGTGAAGTTGCAGGCTGGTGTAGTAAAAATTGACAAATTTGTTAAGCGGCCGTCATCAGTAGAAATGCAAATCATCTACATTCAGTGAAGAAGGTTACAGCGAGTTGAGCTTTAAACTAGTTATTTTCTTAGGAATAGTGCCTATCATTTAGTATTATACCTAAACCAAAAGTGATACTTGAGAAGAACGGTATAGCAATTTGTTTTTGAGATAATCTCCAGGAAACTCACAAACAAAAATTTTATTCGCCACGGAAAAATAAAGGGAATTAAAATTTCGGACAACTTGTTTCCTTGTTGTGTACACAACATAAAAGGAATGCTAGATTTGGCAGAAAATAATGGGATATTTCATGTACATTTAGGCCAGATAACGCCTGACTCTAGTCTGTTGTATGAAAGATTGCATACATTGTTGTGTGGCGCATGAAAAATTGAAAACAATTTTGTTGTTTACGCTTCATCTGGCTTGGAATCAAACGAGAGGAAATTTTAGGCGCCTGTTCAAATTAATTTTTTTTTCAGTGTACGAGGAAATTTTCGGTTCGGATAAAGTGTTTTATGTAGGGAATTTTCTGCGGCAGTTCCAAGAAAAATTTATTGTTTACCTGATCATTGGTAAATAGGGGGAAGAAGAGGATTTTTTGGGCTTTCAAAGTAAAGATTTAGTGTAATGCAAAAAAAAAATCGGAAAATTGGGGAACTATGAGCAAAATGGTACACTTAGTGTAGTTAGTCTAAAACAAATGGATCTATATTGCGAGTCGAATGAGTCGAAACGAATGGCTCTCACTTGAAGAGTCGAAAATTGTCGAATTAAGTGAAACAATTAACATGACTGGTTATGGTCACTCGGCTCGCAGAATACTTAACTTTCCACTCGACTAGATTTTACTTTATTGCAAGATTCTACGGATATCTAGTGAAAACTGGGATTCAAATCCAAATCACCACCCCCCCAATCCTTTAAATGAGGGTGAGTAATATATGTCCCAAGATTCAAATTTGTTGTCAACTTAATAAAGACTACACAGATAAAGCGAAACACTAAATTTTCTGCGTTATCTAATGCAAATAAAGAGAATGTTGGGTTTGGCAGAAAATAATGAAATATTTCATGTAAATTTAGGCCATATATCGCCTGAATCTAATCTGTTGTAAAGGGCGATACGGTCAAAATTTGGTCAATATCAACTTGACGTATTTCTTTCAATTTTGCATTTGTAAAACCTGAACACCCCTCATTTTGAAGGTGTGTGTGTGTAGAATGTTGCTCCTATTTTGATTTTGGAATTCACTCTTCAGTTGTCAAAATGCCGTCCAAGCAAGAAGAGCAGCGTATCAAAATTTTGCTCGCGCATCGCGAAAATCCGAGCTACTCGCACGCAAAGTTGGCAAAATCGCTAAAAGTTGCCAAATCAACCGTTACAAATGTAATTAAAGTGTTTGGGGAACGTTTGTCGACAGCCAGGAAGTCTGGATCGGGGGAAATCGAAAACCGGAAGCCGCTGAGACGACAAAGAGTTGCCGGTAGTTTCAAGCGAAACTCAACCTATCTCTCCGAGATGCCGCAAATAAGCTGGGTGCATCGTCTACAACCGTGCATCGAGCCAAAAACGAGCCGGACTATCGACTTACAAGAAGGTAGTGACTCCAAATCGCGATGATAAACAAAATACGACGGCCAGCGCGATCCCGGAGGCTGTACACGACGATGCTGACGAAGTTTGACTGCGTGGTAATGGACGACGAAACCTACGTCAAAGCCGACTACAAGCAGCTTCCGGGACAGGAGTTTTATACGGCAAAAGGAAGGGAAAGGTAGCAGATATTTTCAAGCACACGAAACTGTCAAAGTTCGCAAAGAAATATCTGGTTTGGCAAGCCATCTGTACCTGTGGCTTGAAAAGCGCATTTTCATAGCTTCCGGGACTGTCAACCAAGAAATTTACGTGAAAGAGTGTTTGAATAAACGTCTGCCGCCTTTCCTGAAGAAACACGGTTGTTCCGTACTGTTTTGGCCGGATTTGGCATCTTGCCATTACGGTAAAAAGGCCATCGGAGTGGTACGCCGCGAACAACGTGCAGGTGGTTCCCAGGACAAGAACCTCCCAACACGCCAGAGCTCCTCCCAATTGAGAAATACTGGGCTATAGTCAAGCGGAACCTAAAGAAGACCAAAAACTGCTAAGGACGAGCAGCAGTTCAAGGCAAACTGGCTTTCTGCGGCGAAGAAGGTGGACAAGGTGGCTGTACAAAATCTGATGGCAGGGGTCAAGCGTAAGGCCCGGCAATTGGATTTGGAAAAGCGGACGCCTTACTGAATATTTTTCCTGAATTTTATACTAATTGAACTTGAAAAAGAAATTTAATTTGATTTTTTAAATAAACAATTTCACCGATTTACACGCGTTTTCCCTTGACCAAATTTTGACCGTATCACCCTTTATTAAATCTTGCAAACAAAAGAAAAACTTTTTTTGGCAAACTTGATCAAAAACATCTTCTATAACTAAATTTTTTTTTACAAGAATGGTTACGGACACAATGGTGATCTAGACCATCCAAACTGTCTTTGAGTTCATGATCGACGAGGAGTTTTAGATTGTTTTTACCGTACTTCTTAGCTGTTAAAGCTACAAGGAAAATATTAACACCGTTGCAGACATATTTCATTATTCTCAGTATATTTACGGTACTCCAAACTATTCTTGAGTGCAGATCTTTGCATGATAAACAATATCTCTATCGTAATTTGGAGTTGGTAAAGCTCCATGGGACATCATTGAACAACGATTATCATATAACAGCATTCTCAGAATACCTACGGCACTCCAAACTATTCTTGAGTTTCGATCGATGTTTTGCATGATCAACAAGGCGATTAACGAGGTCTTCATCGTATTTATGAGTTGGTTAAGCTCTATGGGACATCGTAGCACAATTATGGTCATATTAAGGAATATCAGAATATCTACGGTACTCCAATCTATTCTTGAGCTTAGATCTTCATGTTTTGCATGATCAACAAGGTGATTTACGCACGTCTTCATCGTACTTATGAGTTGGTATACCTCCATGAGCCATCATTGCACAAAACTTGTCATATTACAAAATTATCAGGCACTCCAAACTATTCTTGAGTTTCTTGTCCTGTCTACAGGCGAGAGATCTGTCAGAGTGTGTCGCCAACCAACTGCCTGAAACATTGGTCGTTATCCTCAGAGAGTGTCATCGAACCACCAAACTGAAACATTGATGTTTTTCTAGACAAGGCGGTTAACTAGGTTTCCATCATATTTATGAGTTGGTAAAGCTCCATCGGTCATCATTGCTCAATTATAGTTATGTTACAGTTTTCTCAGAATATCAATGGCACTCAAAACTATTCATGAGTTTAGATCTTGACGTTTTTCATCATCAATAAGGCGATTTATGAGGTCTCCATAATATTTATGAGTTGGTAAAGCTCCATGAAACATCATCGCTCAATTAATGTTATGTTACAGTATTCTCAGAATAACGGTTGCATTAAAAAAAATGGACTTGTTTTTCGGATGGTAATAAAATAAAAGCTGAGACAGAAAACATTAGTTTACAAAATAAATCAAAAGTGATGAACTTTATAATTTTATTAATGTTTCTAATGTGAACTTTTGTTCAAAATTCTAAAATGCCGTAAAAAAATTAAAGTAGAACAGTGTTTGAGATATGGATAAAAGTTGTTTTTTTAATAAATGAACAAAAACACATTTAGCTAAAATGGAATATCTCCAACGCGTGTGATCCAATATTCAAATATTTTGTGATCAAATGAAGCAAAATTAAATTTAACACTGATCTTCTGAACATTGCAATATTATAGTAGTAATAGTTTCGACGCTATTTATAAGTATATTTAATTTTTTGCGATTTTTTTTGAAGATTTGTAACAAAAATTGCTCAATGGAGAAAATCGGTTGGAACATGAGGAAGTAATGCTGGTTTTTGGAAAAAGCGCAGTAATGCGGGAAAAAAACAGAAATTCGAAAGAAACGCGCCCATCTCTCTCTCTCTCACACACACACACACACACACACACACACACACATACACACACACACACACATACACATACACACACACACAAGATTTGGTTTATCTACTATTCGATTGTTTAGTAAGATATTCTGGCACCTAGTTACAATACAGATTGGTTACCCTTCAAAACAAAACAAATTGTGACAGTTCGTTGTTCAGTTATCGGAATGAGAAAAATGTGCGCTGCAAAACGGGAATACAAATGCAAAAATGATCCACAAAAGCTTTGTTATGCCTGTGGCGTCTACATTTTTACGACACCGGTTAAATTCACTTCTTCTCTACAATCTGCGTTCCCTTTTTATTTTGAAATTTGTCCGGAGAATCTGGATAAACCATGGGTGCCTAACATTCTGTGTTATTCATGCAAAACATGTCTGGCTAGGTGGATAGCAGGTAAAATGTATGTATGGCTTACCACTGGTCCCATTCAATTTTTTTATATTTTCTCATTTCTGTCACTGTGAAGCCGCTATTTGTCCTTTGATAAGCCAGTTATTTGGAATTAATATTTTTGCCATGCTACGGATTGTAATTTCTGCCTCACCCAAGTTCAACAACATGGCCGCCATAAGTCGGTGCAGCTACATATGCAATATATTTTTTGTTGAAATTCGATTACACGCGTTGGAGATATTCCATTTTAAGTAATGTGTTTTTGTTCATTTATTAAAAAATCAACTTTTATCCATATCTCAAAAACTGTTCTCCTTTAATGTTTTTTGACGGCATTTTTGAATTCTGCATAAAATTTTACATAAGAAATGATGATCAGCTTACCGAGTTTAATGCTGTAAACTAGTATACCGTGAATTCGGGTGAATTTGAACACTTTTGCCGATTTTTTGGAATTCCGTTTGGTAGAAGAATATTTTAGTAGGCAATTTAATTTTTTAAATAAGTACTGTTCTATAGACCAGCCATCAGTAATAGTTTAACCACGAATGAAAGAATAATTTTAAAGCAAAACTAGTTTATTTCATTATAATACAAATATTCTATTCGAGGTGAAATTGGTCACTTAGGAATCAAGACGACATTACGGATAAACCATGTTCTTTGATTGATCTTAATTTACTTTTCATCGGTCTATTTTCGGTCCGAGTCCAAACACCTTACACTAGGAAGATGACTTCACCTGAATCCTACAGATTGAATCCATCAGCACAATTGCGGTTATCACTGCGCTATCGGTAAAATTTGGTCAATTTTCAAACTACAATTTGAAATTTTATTAGCCTAAGACACTTTTCTCAAGAATTTTAAGTAGTCTTGGAGGTTGATGATAAAATAGTGTATTGTTTGTTTTTCTTCAAAAAGTGCTTTAAGCTAATTTTACTGCAATTTTTGGTTCTTGTTAATGTTCAATGAAAATTTGGATAATAGAAGAATTATACTAGTCATGTTTCATGTTCTTTTAATACTTTCGTCTGCGTTTTTGAAAAGAAGTTTTATTCAAAAATTAAAAGTAACACTGTAAAAAAACAGTAACAAAAAAGTAACAAAAATGATAGGTAGTAAAATAAAAAAAAACCTATTTAACGAAAACATGTTAGTCAAAAGCCAATTAAATGCAATCATTCACTCAATTGCTATGCCGGACATAACAGCTTTAGTTTTGTTAGGCTTTATTTAAGTAGCAAAATTGGGCTTCTTTCCGTTGGGCATCACTGATCAATTTCACCTGAATTCATGGTAATTGTTTTTTATAAATTTCCCATGGAAGGTAATTATTTAAGCTTACTTGCAAAAAAATTCTACGCCCTTGCGAGCAGCCTCGCGGCAGTTAAGCGGAACATTCGCCATTGCACTATGGTCCAGATTACGAATTTACGAGGAAACATGCTCCCAGTGCCTAAACTCGAAACTTTACATCAAAATGATGTTGTACAACATGGTTTGTATCACTAAGGTCCATTTTGTAATGTTAATTAAAATTAGGGTGGTCCCCATTTTCACGGAAATACAAAACCTAACTTTTTTATTTGCAGAAATAGACGTTTACGCATTTCGGCAAAGTTGTAGCGCAGAAAATTTCATGGAATTTTCATATATGAATTTTCATGTAGCTTGAAAATTGACTGATTTAGAGCAATTTTCCCTCATCAACTTAGGGTGGACCATAAAAAAACGTTTTTTTTGCCCTAACTTTTTTATTTCAATTCTCACCGTAAAGTTGTGTTGCAACGAGTTTTAGAACTTATAAAGACGCGTACTTTGATGCATTAACTTAGCCGCTAGCTTCAATCAATCAATAGTTATTGAAGTTTTTCTTAAAAAAATACGCCCTTTTCAAATGTTGATTTTTATGATTGGGGCAAACACAAAAGAAAATTAAAGACGTCATTCAAAAGGACAATTTATATTGTTTAGCATTTGTTAAAACTAGAGATATGTTATTTCTGTATCTTGAGAAAATTACATTTGAATCTTAGATGGTTTTGGAAGAAAAACTTCAATAACTATTGATTGGTTATAGCTAGTGGCAAAATTAATATATCAAAATACACGTCTTTAAAAGTTCTACAACTCGTCTTAACAAAATTTTACGATGAAAATTGAAATAAAAAAGTTAGGACAGAAAAAGTTTTTTTCAAGGTACACCCTAAGTTGACGAGGGAAAAGTTGCTCTAAATCGGTCAATTTTCAAGCTACAAAAAAAATTTTATATGAAAATTCCATGAAAATTTCTGCGCTAAAACTTTGTTAAAGAATGCAAACGTCTATTTCTGCATATGAAAAAGTTAGTTTTAGTATTTCCGTGAAAATGGGGACCACCCTAATTTTAATCAACATAAAAAAAATGGACCTTAGTGATACAAACCATGTTGTAGAACATCATTTCAAATTTCAAAATAAAAAGGGAACGCAGATTGTAGAGAAGAAGTGAATTTAACCGGTGTCGTAAAAATGTAGACGCCACAGGCATAACAAAGCTTTTGTGGATCATTTTTGCATT
Source organism: Aedes japonicus (assembly GCA_034211315.2). Taxonomy (NCBI): domain Eukaryota; kingdom Metazoa; phylum Arthropoda; class Insecta; order Diptera; family Culicidae; genus Aedes; species Aedes japonicus. The sequence continues at coordinate 19,067 of JASCZW010011898.1, forward strand.
TGTATTCCCGTTTTGCAGCGCACATTTTTCTCATTCCGATAACTGAACAACGAACTGTCACAATTTGTTTTGTTTTGAAGGGTAACCAATCTGTATTAAAATTAGGTGCCAGAATATCTTACCAAACAATCGAATAGTAGATAAACCAAATCTTGTGTGTGTGTGTGTGTGTGTGTGTGTGTGTGTGTGTGTGTGTGTGTGTGTGTGTGTGTGTGTGTGTGAGAGAGAGAGAGAGATGGGCGCGTTTCTTTCGAATTTCTGTTTTTTCCCGCATTACTGCGCTTTTTCCAAAAACCAGCATTACTTCCTCATGTTCCAACCGATTTTCTCCATTGAGCAATTTTTGTTACAAATCTTAAAAAAAAATTGCAAAAAATTAAATATACTTATAAATAGCGTCGAAACTATTACTACTATAATATTGCAATGTTCAGAAGATCAGTGTTAAATTTAATTTATGCTTCATTTGATCACAAAATATTTGAATATTGGATCACACGCTGTTGGAGATATTCCATTTTAGGTAAATGTGTTTTTGTTCATTTATTAAAAAAACAACTCTTTATCCATATCTCAAACACTGTTCTACTTTAATTTTTTACGGCATTTTAGAATTTTGAACAAAAGTTCACATTAGAAACATTAATAAAATTATAAAGTTCATCACTTTTGATTTATTTTGTAAACTAATGTTTTCATGTCTCAGCTTTTATTTTATTACCATCCGAAAAACAAGTCCATTTTTTTAATGCAAACCGTTATTCTGAGAATACTGTAACATAACTTTAATTGAGTTGAGTGATGTTTCATGGAGCTTTACCAACTCATAAATATTATGGAGACCTCATAAATCGCCTTATTGATGATGAAAAACGTCAAGATCTAAACTCATGAATAGTTTTGAGTGCCATTGATATTCTGAGAAAACTGTAACATAACTATAATTGAGCAATGATGACCGATGGAGCTTACCAACTCATAAATATGATGGAAACCTAGCTAACTGCCTTGTCTAGAAAAACATCAATGTTTCAGTTTGGTGGTTCGATGACACTCTCTGAGGATAACGACCAATGTTTCAGGTGGTTGGTTGGCGACACACTCTGACAGATCTCTCGCCTGTAGACAGGACAAGGAAACTTCAAGAATAGTTTGGAGTGCCTGATAATTTTGTAATGTGACAAGTTTTGTGCAATGATGGCTCATGGAGGTATACCAACTCATAAGTACAATGAAGACGTGGTAAATCACCTTGTTGATCATGCAAAACATGAAGATCTAAGCTCAAGAATAGATTGGAGTACCGTAGATATTCTGATATTCCTTTAATATGACCATAATTGTGCTACGATGTCCCATAGAGCTTAACCAACTCATAAATACGATGAAGACCTCGTTAATCGCCTTGTTGATCATGCAAAACATCGATCGAAACTCAAGAATAGTTTGGAGTGCCGTAAGTATTCTGAGAATGCTGTTATATGATAATCGTTGTTCAATGATGTCCCATGGAGCTTTACCAACTCCAAATTACGATAGAGATATTGTTTATCATGCAAAGACCTGCACTCAAGAATAGTTTGGAGTACCGTAAATATACTGAGAATAATGAAATATGTCTGCAACGGTGTTAATATTTTCCTTGTAGCTTTAACAGCTAAGAACTCCTAAAACTCCTCGTCGATCATGAACTCAAAGACAGTTTGGATGGTCTAGATCACCATTGTGTCCGTAAACCATTCTTGTAAAAAAAATTTAGTTATAGAAGATGTTTTTGATCAAGTTTGCCAAAAAAGTTTTTCTTTTGTTTGCAAGATTTAATACAACAGATTAGATTCAGGCGATATATGGCCTAAATTTACATGAAACATTTCATTATTTTCTGCCAAACCTAACATTCTCTTTATTTGCATTGAAAAGTTGCTCTAAATCGGTCAATTTTCAAGCTACAAAAAATTTTATATGAAAAATTCCATGAAATTTTCTGCGCTAAAACTTTGTTAAAGAATGCAAACGTCTATTTCTTGCATATGAAAAAGTTAGTTTTAGTATTTCCGTGAAAATGGGGACCACCCTAATATTAATCAACATAAAAAAATGAGCCTTTGTTTTTATTTCAATTTTCACCACCATTTTTTTTTAAAGGTAAAAATTGACCGATTTAGAGCAACTTTTCCCTCGTCAACTTAGGGTGTACCTTGAAAAAAACTTTTTCTGTCCTAACTTTTTTATTTCAATTTTCATCGTAAAATTTTGTTAAGACGAGTTGCGGCAGTTAAGCGGAACATTCGCCATTGCGGACGAAAACATGCGTGTAGGCATGTTTTTGAGTTCTTTCTTCGTTTTATTTATCAATTCCTCCTCAGTTTTCGCGACAAAATTGTAATATTAGATCTTAAGCTTCAGGTTGGCCCAGAAATTCTCGATGGGACATAGCTGTGGGACGTTGGACGGTTTCGCCGACTTGGGACCATCGATATTCAGCCGCACCATTTCTCAATCGTTCATTCCATCGAAATCTGCCTTACTGAAATCAGTAAGAAACGCTTTCAGATGTGTCACGAAAGCGTTGATGAAGGATTATTTCGATTTTCATTTGTACAGGAGGATGATGCCAACAGATTTTAACGAGCGGTGCAGGAGCTTGCATAACCGTGCTGTCCATGCACATTTCTCGCAAAAGAAGCACATATCTAGAATGCGGTTGTTTTCGTTTTCGATGCCATTCTTTTGTTGGAGTCTAGCAGTGTTGTAGGCAAATCCAGGAATTTATTTGATGCTGGGTTGATTTTAGCGCGTCTTTTGATTGGTTGTTCGTTCCATTTATGTCGACTTCCAGTGCTGCCAAATACATCTTAAAGATTTTAACATAATTCAGTGTTAATATTTTTTAAATTGAATACAGCCTTATCTCATATACTACACCAAGATACTGTGCTCAAGTTGTAATCGCCTAGGATGATGATGTTGTCTCGTAGTCCTAATGGCAAAGTATCCAATTGAGCTGACTCACGATGCTTGTCGATCAAACTTTCGTCGTTAACAGTGGAGAAAGCGATCCCTAGTTGCTCCACCGACAAACTGCCAGGAGAATTTAGCCTCACGAGATTGGAGACTCGAGCGGACTAGCAGAACACCTCCTCCGGTGTTTTTATAACTATTCGACAGCGACCAGTCTTGCGGATACACAGAATATGAAACTGAGTTTCTGAACAGTGTTTGCGTTGAGTCAAGTTTCAGAGAGACGTAAACATCATAGCATCCATCGCTGAAGGCCAACTGATACTTGGAAAGAGAGCTGTTTATTCCTCCAACGTTTTGATAGTACATCAAAAGATTTGCTAAGCCGGGTACAATAATTCTTGCCGGATTGGCAATCCTAGGGATAGTAGGCACGTCAGGACAGGAAAATCCGTTACTGATAGAATATTTGCCACTGTAGGCAGCTTGGAAGACCCTGCCCTCAACACTAGTCTCAGAGCCGAGACTGCTTAGACGGCACGAACGAGAAGACTGTGACTGTACTAGCAGGGCTGGTAGTGGGTTTATGGATAAATAATAGTGACTTTAGTGACTAAAATAATAAAAATAGTGACCAAATAGTGACCAAATAGTGACTAAACAGTGATTTCCAAAGTTAAGTATTTTTTGATCCTTTATACATTTTTTGTATAAGAACTGTAAAAATTTACTAAGTGATCACCCTCGTTTGCAAAAAGGAATAATACTGCGGCGCAGTGTCACTTTTTGTGTTTTTCTTTTGTAAAAGAAGCGACGAAATCAAGCGATTTTTTTCTTCTACGACCTCCTAGACTTGGTCCACAGCTCGTTTTTGCGAAAACGGGTCTATACGCACAGTTGAAACGCCTTCCAGCATGGTATGTGCTAGAATTATTTCTGACATATCGTGCTTCTCAATTCCTTTTTTGAGCCGTTGCCATGAGAAGCTGTTTTCACTAACTTAAGCACCTCAAGGTATTTTGGCTGTAGCCGTTTTCTTAGTAAAAACTGGTTCCAATACTCCTCAGTTCTGTACTCTGTACTCAAAGTCAGCACCAAGCGTTTTAACTAGTTCCATTAGTTAATAAGAAGATCATAGTTGACCTGAATCGGAAGTAACTTGGCGATTTTCACAACATACTTGGAGCTTTCACTGAATGCATCCAGCTGGTGAGTTGAGGCATTTGATATATTTTTAAACGAGGTCTGCATTTCAGCCCACGTAATATTGAAAAATTTATAAATGTTAAGCCTTGTCTTAAAAAGTAAATTGACTCCTTCAGTTCTAAGGGGTAACATATGACCCCAAAAGGATAATAGCTGTATACAATCACACAGTCTGAACAAAAGTGTACACTGTCTTTGGCAAATTTGTTTTCCATCAATTCTTCTATCTGGGAAATATAGATAAAACTTATGAGTTGAAGGCCTAATAATTGACCTAGAAAATCGTGATTATGAAGAAGTTAAGGAAGAAAAAAATAAATGCCTAATTAATAGTGTAAAGCGTTGTTAAAGAATATTGTATAATCAAATTCTCGTTGATAAACGTTTAATATGTTTGTATCTTTCTGGGATGTTCTAGGCCATCCAAAATGTACTTGAGTTCTGAACTTCAGATCTTCAGTTGTAACAGTAGCTTTCAGAGGATATAAGCTTACGATATTTATTCAAACATATTGAATGAGCCTTTGGAATAAACAGTCATTATTTGATAACTCGGTGATGTTCTAGTTCATCAAAACTATCCTTGAGCTTAGAACTTAAGATCGACAGTAGTCACTATAGCTTTTTGGGCTATACAAAGCTACGCCACGTATTCAACCATATTCAGCGAATATTTTCGAACATAAAAAAAAACATCATGAGATGAACGGAGATAATCTAGGTCATCCAAATTATCTTGTGTAGTAGAGAACATAAGATCTACACTTGTAACAGCATGTGTTTGGAGTGTGTAAAGGGACAAGTATGTATTTAACAATATTGATTAGAATAGGTGGAAGGTTTACAGACATAATGCGACAAATCTTGGGATATTCTAGGTACTCCAAACTGTCCTTAAGTTCAAAACATAAGATCTACAGTTGTAACAGAAGTTTTTTAAGCTATATATGGTGACCATCTATGTTTAAACATATTCACTGAATCTTTTGGATAGTCAACAGTAATTATTTTATAACTTTAAGATCCCTAGGTAATTCCATACCGCTCTTGAGTTCCTAACTGGAAATATACGGCAGTAACAGTAGCTTTTTGGGCAATACAAAGTTAGGTCGCGTATTCAAGATATTTAGTGAATATTTTCGAACGTAAAAATACATAAGAAGATAATCTTGGGAAGGTCTAGGACATCCAAACTGTCTTGGCGTTCAGAACTTAAGATTTATGGTTGTAACAGTAAATTTTAGGCAACACAAAGTGACAATAAATATTCAAACATATTCAATTCATATTCATAAAGTTAAAAAACAACAACATATAGATATATGACATGTTCTAGGTCATCCAAACTATCCTTGAGAACATAGGCCCAATAGTTGTCACAATCTAAAATCTTAAAATCTACAGCCTAAGATTATAAGTTTGGAATTTTATCTAAAAATTATCAGCTTTTGGACTAAACAAAGTAACAATATGTATTTGACCAAATTATGTGAATCTTTCGAAGGTAAGCTGATATAATAAGATATCTTGGGATTTTGAGGTTCATAAAATTGACCTTGAATGCAGAACTTAAGAGTATGCAGTAGTAACCGTAGCATTTTGGGCTATACAAAGCTACGATAATTATTCAAACATATTCAATGAACATTCTGATACGTCCACAGACATCATAGGATAACCTTGCTAGTTTCAGTTCATTCAAATTTTCCTTCAAAACCTGTTAAGGTCTACAATTGTAATAATTCTCTTTATTGGCTATACAAAGTTAAGTTAGTTTGTTTTGCATAGAATATCCCAAGATTATCTCATCGTACCAGTTGGTCTTCAGGGCATTTATTGAATATATTGAATACATATCATAACATGTAATAGCGGGAAAATCTACTGTTACAACTGTACATCTTAAGTTCTAACCTCCTGGGTTGTTTGGATGACTTAGCACATCTCTAAACAATATTTCCTACTTTATTCAATCATTTCTATGCTTTTCAGTATCAAATCCAACAGAATTCACCAAATTGCTCGTATAAGTAAGGCCTGCGAGGACAGGTAGCAAGTTCTCAATATTGTTGAAAATGTCCTCTGTAAGTGAAGTATTCGCAAGCCACACCGTGGGTTACAAACTCTAAAGACGATGGTTCCACACCAACCTTTCTAGATCAGCGTACATTAGATGTATGATTGGTTCTTCCTCTAGAAAAAACCTAGAAAATATCATTGATATAGTTTAGTTTGCTTATCAATAGCTTTGTAAAATTTATCACAAATCTTTAGATCAAATTACTACTTAAAACGTTTTACAACTTTATAGAATACAAAAATAACAATCAAAAGTGTAGAAAGCCCATAATGGGGGAATCCTTAAATTCATACTGGTGGGATCAGTATTTGCACCACTCACCGTCGTTCTCCGAGATCATATGTTATAGTATGACGAGAAGAGCAAATGTGAAATAGGCGGTGCATGCTTAAAATAAACCTTAACAGCGGGAGATACTTTCACCCGTGTTAGGCAGTATTAGAGGAGACGATCAAATCGCTAGAACGAGAAACAAGCAATAGGTAGTATAAGAGCCCGATCAGGTTGCATAACCTTTTGTCAGTCAAGGGATTTCCTGCCTATCCTGCATGGGGTAGTATGACAAAGGGTTATGTGCCTGATCGGATACTACCGTTCAAATGCCTCACCGCTCGGTTTTCAATCTTGTATCTTTCAATTCCAAAGCCTGCCGTTACTCTATACGAACTATCAATACACTTTACTCTTCATGTCTATTTGTTCTAGCAATAAAATTACTGTCCGCTCCTAGCGCTTCACATGGAGATGAGAAATTATCTGCTTCTGCTAACTTCATCAAATTTACAACTTTGCCAAAAAGCCCTTTATCTGATTTACAATTCGTTCTCACTTTTCTCGACTATTTGTATACCAAAAGAGGATGTCTGCTTTTTCAAAAACTGATTCCAACAAAATATTTTTGAAACAAAGTGAGTATAAACAAAAAATGACTTGATTATGTTTTGTAGTTTCTTAATTGGACAATTTTGTTTGCAGATTGATAACGTTTTAAGTTTCACTCCTATCCTTGTTCGATTCGTCATGGATTTAACTGGGTTTATTTGCATAGAAATATGAAAAATTATTATGAAATAGTTGAACATTGTAAACACAATAAAAGGTGTTATACTATGGGACCGCGTGCGTCACATTCAAGCTCAATCTAGAGTGCTGTGACCGGCTAGCGCTCTGCATTTGACCAAGTTCAATTGAGGTAGAGGTGAGACAGCGTTCGCCAGGGCATCTAGTTTTACTTCTCGACTTGCCAGATCGCTTAATTTGCTGACTATTTTACAATAGAAAAACTGATTTTTAAACTTTTACAATCGACGGTGCGAAAATAGTGACTAGTGACCATTTTCCGAAAAATAGTGACTTTAGTGACTTTTGATGCAAGGCCAGTGACTTGACTCAAAATAGTGACCAAGTCACTAAAGTGACCCGCTACCAGCCCTGTACTCAGTTCCTTTCAGTTCAGCGTTAGCTGCAGATTAGTTTCTAGTCAGTCATTAACAGCATCTCCACGTGTGAAGTGATAGCGCATATTGAAAGCGAGTTAACTTCACCAACTTCACGCATTCGCCGCACATCTGTTAGGCGCATTTCGGGATCTCTCAACGGCGAACTGCGCGCCAGCAAGAGCGTTCACAAAAGGTAAGTCGCCTGCTCGGAATTCAAACATCGGCTTCCAGGCTGTCAGACGAGATCTTTATAGGCGACTCCTTGTCGACGCTCAGCATCGTAGATGAACGACACGTCACAGTGGTCCATGCAAGCAATGGCTTCTCCCGACGCCTGACATGGCCTTTGCGCAAACGGTTCGCAAGCGGCTGGCATTGCGAATCGACATTCATCCTGAACTGCATGACACTGAACTTCGACAGCAGAGATCGTTCAGCACCGACTGCAGCTCATCGACCGCTTCATTACCAGCGCTTCTGGTAACGAGAGTTTACAGGGGGTCATTGTCATGCGCAGACCGATAGGTGCAGACGTGAACCGCGATAGTTAACGCGAACCACCAGACACGTTTCGCGATGAAGTCATGAGTGCAATGAAGAGACATCGGCATTGCCGAGCCACTCGCTATTCAACGGAATCGATCCCTGGAAGAGCAGCACGGCTACTGATTTTGTCGGCATACTGGCGAGCTGCGCTCGAAGAAATGACACCTCTCGGCTTTGACGCACTCTGGATGGCGTTGCGGCAGGCAGAGTGACCGCGTAACCAGATGTTCTCGACCGAACACATCGGACCATTCGCATCCATCACGCGCGCAGAATGTCACCCCAGTGGCCGATCAGTACCTGTAGTCAGGAGATGGAATTCGGCCAACCCGCGAGTAACTCTCTTGAGCTCGCCATCCGACGGCGAATCGCAGGTACAACGACTGGGTGAGACCAGCAGACGTCGCCGATGGCGCTGCCTGATGGTGCTGCTGCTGAGGCCAGCAGATTTTGCAGGCGCCGAGTAAGCGGATGGTTCCTATTGACCTCAACGCCCACATGGCAGACCGGCATCAACTCGACGAAATGGCGTCGAAGGGAACCGCACGTTCGTGAACAGAAGGCCAGGTCTACCCATTCGCGGTCCAACAGTCCCATTGCGACCGCACCCGCGTCACAGTACTCTCCACATACCCGGCCGAGGACCGCATGGCACGGATTCTTCGAATGTCCCGGCTTCCAAGACGCCTGCCCACGCCACTCGCAATCCATCTCAGCCCGGCCGTGCCCTCTCGCGGCCCTGGCACCGGTCGGAGCCCGAGGCAACACCGCTTTCTGCGGGGCTGCTGCCCGACATTCTTCCACCTCGTCCCGCCGGATCAGCCCAGCCGAAAGCGGACCTTTCCGAACACCGCGTGATCGCCGCGCTGAGCCGCGCCAGCTTGTGCTTTCCAGCATTCTCCTTCATCTCACCAGGTTTCACACACACCGCTGTCAAAGATGGTCCTCAAGCACGCGTCGCCTCGAAACCTGTAGCGCCCGCGGTTCTCGAAGAGGGTCCGGTCCACGCGTCATTCCCTGTGACATACCCCCACCGGCGCTATCAGAGCTTTGGTACATCGTACGCTTTGGCTGGGTGACCCGGCGGTCTTGTAAAGTCCAGTAGGCATCGGCTGGTAATAAACAGTTCTGAATTTCTGCTGCAGTTATAATCCAACGTAAACTAAAGATCTGGTGCAACATAAGCTCATCCGTCGTTCAGAGTCATCTACCGACCGTCGCCAGCTCTGCTCATGAGCTCATACGCTCGAGTTCAGCCATTGATATCAGGTCTTCGATGCATTTCATCATAAATAGAATAGAAGACGGTTTTGGAAGAGCTTACCTTCGGTTTTCGTTTATGGTAGATCGACTTCACCCTTACCGGTTAGATTGCAGATAGAGCGAGAGTTTAACCGACCACCGGTCGAATAGTTCGATCCAGTTGATACCCAAGAGGTTGACGTCGCGCTGGAATCACCAACAGAGGCCAGCGCCAATGACGTTGATAATTTCGAATGTCGAGGTCAATGAGGTCATCAAGCGTCCAGACCAGCTTGCCAGCCACGCCTTGATGAATTTTGACAATGTGCATTGCCTGATTAGCTTGCCGGCAACTTTCCACTTGTTTGGAAATCGTTTTCGTTATTCTTCGTTGATGAGCGGTTTGGTTCTTCCCGAACAGCACAGCTCGATGACGATGTTGGCGTCGATGATGACGTGTTAGATTCATGTACAGTCACGGGAGCTTCTGCCGTTTCCCTTCTATCCGGAAAGAAGTCTTGCTCGACATCCACGCGAACACCTTTGAGTTACCACAACGATTTCAAGCAGGAATTGATCGGTCTCATATCTTTGAGAAACCAGGTTCCGGCAAGCACGGTTCATATCATCCCCAGCTGTTGATGCGTCCTGGCTTTCGGCACGAGTTGAATTGTGAGCTCATACTTACCGACGTTGTCCGTAGTCAGGCTACCGACACCTTGAGAGGGTTTCGATGGTCCCGGTGAATTTACTTTCGAGAACTTTCGACAAGATGTAGTTGACGTACTGTGGTGTGTAATCCGGAGCGTCCAACTTCCTCACTGTAGCAAAGGCACCAGAAGGTGCAGCATCCCGGTTTCTGGCATTCGGCTCGATTTCACGACCGTTTACTTTGCACTGATGTTGGTTGCCAAGGCCTGCGTTACCTGCCGTTAGGGGCTGGCCGATGCGATACTTGCAGAAGCTCCGCCATCCGAAGGACTGTTTTCTGTGGCAGATGGTAGAGTGCACCAGTCTAGTGATGTCGGATCACGACCGTGTTGATCCGTCCGGGACATAACCGTCGCAGACGAAGAAGAGAGCGATGACAGCGCGAGAATGGATCTGAGTCTGTATCCTGGTAGCCAAATTTATATTACAGTCTGGATCACTTCCGGAAATCTTTAAAGGTATTGGTTCGTATCTGCCGTTCAGATGCAATCCTTCAACGTGTAGGATTATAGACCGTTGATTGCCAAACGCAGAAGTCTTCATCACGGCACGTCCGAAATTCGCTCATTGAACGTATTAGAAACTTTCGCTCGAGTTTAACTCTCTCCTTCATAATTCAATAATATCTTCGTAAGAACGATCATGCTAGACAATTTACACCGATCTGCTTTTGTGCTCGTAGATCCGCGCGCCAATTCGTAAACTGTTCGTAGTTCGTGGTGGAACGTAGATAAATCACACAGATTTCACCCTGTTTCTTAAAGCTTGACCCACGTCAGATCAGCTTTGATCCGTCGCTTGCTTCATCACACGGGTACACTTCATCAGACATCAAGTCCTTCAGAATTTCATTTATCAGCAAAAAAGTGTAACGAATCGTGGATTTCATCATGAGTTTGGATTATACTGAATAACATGTATTGTAGTCTGATTGTTTTTTTATTAATTACTTAGCCTGTCATATTCTATAGTGTTATCAGACTGATGATACTTTTAGGTATTAGTCAATTAATAATTAATCAAAAATGTACCAACACTTTGTCATTTGGTCATCGTGCTCCGGTGAAACCTCCTTTCTTTCAACGAGTGCTGAGGACGTAATAATTGAAACATAAAGACCTCCATCCAGCTGTTGAGCTGATATAATGGGAATTGAATCAT
>JASCZW010011899.1:0-30412 GCA_034211315.2 Aedes japonicus
TAAAGCAGCCGTATATTGGGCCAAAAGCGGCGTTTATGTTGAATTAAAGACTACCTAATTTCATAATAGGCTGCCGTAAAGACGCTTTAGAACTGCGTATTGGTTACCTGGGTACAAAGCCGGTGCCCAGCTCGTATGCAATACCACAGATCTGGTAAAAAAATAGCCGCTTCCTGCAGTGCTACGACTATGAAGTTATGAGGTTGAAGTTCGTCGTAGATTATCCTATCGCAGCCAGGGAAACAGAGCAATTTGCTGTTTCATGTTTCGAGTTTCCAATTGAGTACTTATTTCGTCGCCTAGGTCTTTGCCGATTGTTCCGGTCCGTATTAACTTCTGTATTATTTGTAACATTGAATTTTTAAGGGCAGCTTGTTGGGCCTTCGCCAATTCCCTGTCTCGCCGGAGCACCATCGTGTACAGCTCTGTTCCCACGGTGGTACGAAGACGACGATCAGCGGCTCGTAACATGGAGAATAGATGCTCAGAAAGACTGCATCCTTTGAAGAGGGCAGCCTCTCTTCCCTGTCAGCATATGACCAAGGTCCCACCGGGGTTGGTTACCAAATATTTCCCATGGTTACTCATAACCCATTCGGTATCATGGGATGGTAAGGATAGGAGTTACAGGATAAGAGGCTTATGATCTCCGGAGGATCTATTTTATACCTGCAGGAACGCGAAGAGTTCCAATGGTTGGCATTGTCCAATAATTTACCAACCACGAATTGCATCACTTGCTGGGAGAACCTCCCATAGTACATATCGCAAAATTCGGTCGACTACGATGGGCTGGGCATGTCGTAAGAATGTCGAACGCCAGTTCTGTTGAAATTGTTCTCGAAAACAAACCACTGCGCACAAGAAGAAGAAGTGCGCAACAAGCAAGGTGGATCGATCAAGTAGAAGGCTACCAGTGGACTCTGCGCAGACAGCTAGGATGGTGAGGTACTCCCATGGAACGAACAATGGAGACAACTTCTGTGTTCAGCAAAGGTTACACCGGCCTTGGGCTAATTGGTAAGGTAAGGTAAGTACCACAATGACATTAATTTCCTCGTACCATTTCTTCGTTACTGTTGAGTAGAGGCAAAATGCCAAATCGGGCCAAAACAGGGGTGGTTTCAGAATACTGCTTTAAAAGGGCGTTTTAGAAAGCACTCTTTGATGTAGATTTCGCTTTTAATATTCCCGGTTGAGATGAAAAATGGCTTGTCAAAGGAGATATTATTTTTCGCAAATGTTTTTATTTTGTGTTCATTGAACTTAGACTAAAGACTTCGTCTGTCCTTCGTAGTGTAGAATTTATGACCAGGGTTTTGTGAAAAGTCAGTCTTCACCACTCGTTTCTTATTTTGTTTGTTGCGTGTTCTCATTTCAACTACTTGGTTGGCTTCCTCTGAGCCGTTTTTATTTTAAGGAAACTTCCTGACGGCATTCTATACCGTTTGTTGCGTCACCACGACCCAATTTGTGACTGTTTTCTGTGAACGATTAGCATTTTCTATCCACTTGCCCAAAATAAGATTTCGCACCTCCTGTTGTCGAGACGCAATTTTCAAATCTTCAATTTTAAAGTCAACATTATGCAATACGCTCATTCAGATTTATCCAAAATTGAGTAACATTTACCCAGTTTCATTAAACAGGCAGATAAGTCAAACCATAAGTAAGGCGATTTATGAAGATGGGTAAATCCCACTCTGTTGTTGATGATGATGGTGATGTAATACTACCATCTACAGGGTGTCTCACACTAGGTGTCACTAAAACAAATTGGGATTACAGCAAAACAAATCAACCAAATCAAAGCATTTATTTTTCATTTGAAAGATACAGGTTATAGAAATAAACCATATTAATTCAATCCGAATCTCTTACCCTTTTCCCTCATAACTTTTCGTAAACGCTTTGTAAACCCATAGCAGCTGACACGTATGATTTCCTGAGGAATTTAGTCCCAAATATCAACCAAATGTTTTTTGAATCGATCAAAAGTAAGCCCTTTCGTAGGGCATATATGTAGAACCATATAACCCTAAAAAAAGTAGTCAAGTGGGTTGAGATCCAGTGAAGAAGCAGGCCATTCTTCGTTTGGATTTTACCGAGAAATCGGTAATATTTTCCGCACACCACGGCTCTCCCAAGTAGCACACTGTGATCATAATTAGTTGTAGTAACTTGAATATGACTTAGCAAGTCATATTTGTGTTATCTCAACTGAATGGCAACAAGCGTGCCACTAGGGCTGCCTTCTTTGCCTTGTGAGCTGGAGCTGGGTCCTGTTGGAAACAATATGGTGTATTCCCATACAGCGTTGAAGCATGAGGAAGCAGGTGGTTCATCAAAACCTGCTCGGTGTAATATTCAGTGTTGATTTCTACGTTAGGTTCTATGAAAAGAAGGGAAAATTTTCCTTTTCGTAAAACGGTGCCCTATGCCATGATTTTCGATACATTCTGATAGCGTTCTACAGATAGTTTTATCTCTTGGATTATTGGCAAGACTTTTGTCATCCCCGTAATCAATTTGTTGATTATGATTGTCCTATGGAGAAAGAGCTTTTCATCAGAAAATAAAATCTCGCAGTGCCGAACCACAAGATTTCGGCTTCTTTGGGCCCTGGCTTGCTTTTGACGCTCCGTCAACCCGTGAACCCGTTGTTTCTTGTACGACTTGCTTTCTATGTCATCTCTGAAGAGCCTGTTCATTGAAGCAGAGGACATTTGAGATTGTTTGCTAAAATTAACGGCCAAATATGGCCGGACTACGTCTCATTCGCTCCCTAACACATTTGATCTTTTTCTTCTTTCTGGCAGTTCGTCTGGCACCTCCTTTGTGTTGAATATGGACATTCCCAGTTTGTTTGAACCGTTTCGAAAAACAAAACGCTTACTCACTCCGAACTGCTTAAGGCTATTGAATATCTGACACGGTCTAAGCTTTTGCAAATGTAATTTTAAAACTTGCTTCCATGTATGGCTCTCGTATGGCTTCCATGGTAGCTGATAAATATAAACAAACGGAATCGTTTATTTATCTTCAGCGATAAGCTGTCCAAAGAATACACTAAAAACGGGTATCATCAATTCCGCTGTTAAAATTTCCCAGCTGAAGTAAACCAAGACTGAAAAAGGTGACACCTATTGTGAGATACACTGTATTCTAGCAAGGTAACTTTCCATAGCAGTGGAATAATCTGAAAAAAAAAAAGGTTTGATCACGATTATATTGTTGTTTGTGATCATCATGCTCCTGTATGCAGGACCAAAAACGTTTGGGCGGGCCCGTAAGCAAAGACACTTACGCAAAACCCGCGAAAATAGGGAAGAGAATCTCCTTCCAAAAGCATGTTCACATTGACAACACTAGAATCGAGCCCTCGATTGACGGTGGGGTCGAAGAGCCTGCCCTTGTTCCGCGAAATATTAACAATAGGAAGGAGGCAGTCCCATGTTCTCTATCCAAATTGTTTTACTTGAGCGCCCTGATGGTCCCTCCCTTCCTCGGTTATATGTTATTTAATCTTTAATATGTTTTGTGGTGGTCATTTAATTGCTGTATCATGTGTAGAAAATTTGGCTGAAAGTAAAATCGGTTAAGGTTAATACCGTTCTTTACTTATTGCTTCATTTGATGTAGTGTCCAGGTTGTCTTCATGGTGTGTCACGGTCATGGGATACGAAAGAAAACAGTAGAAAGGAGAGAAAGAGAAAGGAGAGAAAGAAAGATTTTCATGGTGATATTCTCACAACGGCCGTTCAGAATTTTTCGACAGAATCATTTGAGAGATCATTCCCGATTAATTTACACTCGTTTACTCAATTCCCTCACGTTTAGTTATAGTAGACAAGAATCATTTTACGTACAACATTTTGGAATATCAGGGCGATGATCCCTCATCGCATCTTCAAGTGATCATTACAGGCAGTCCATTTGGTTCAGACACTTTTGAACGAAGATTTGGCATTCTATTCACACATGAAATCTGCCGCGACCAACTCTGAACCGATGGGCAGGAGGTGGGTAAATCTCACTCTATTCTTCATTAATCTGGTATCTGTCTACTGTTTGTACATTGGACACTTATTTGTAGTTTTTCATGCGGTGATTTCCAGATAAAAAACTAAAGCTGTACAGGAAAAAACTGTGATTAGTCCTTCAGAATTTACAGGGTGTTCGAATATTATCCGTACAACAAAATGGTGTTAAAACTATCTTTCATTGCTGGATTAAAAAAACTACATATATGTATTGTTTGTTATAGTAACATGTTTGCAAATTACAAGTTTTATTTGTTCGTTCTAAAATGGCCATCTCGTGCGAGATGTACGCTCTTAAACGTTTCGGGAAGTTATCCACGTTGGCCATGAGTTCGACAGATATTTGCTCCCAAACCTTTGGAAGAGGCTTTAGTGATCAGAGACGAATTAATAATTATAATTAGAAAAATAAAAACAGTAATAGCTACTTGGGGCACACTATAGTCATAATTAGTTGTAGTAACTTGATTATGATTTAGAAAGTCATATTTATGTTATCTCAACCGAATGGCAACAAGTGTGCTACTAGGGTAAGTGAAAACGTGTGTTATTATATAATTTCATTAGGCTTATCTGGCATCACGTTTTGGAGGAGCGTTTGGCTGAAAGGTTAGTCGTGGATAAAATTATTGCCATATTTCTCTCAATAAGGCCTAGTGACGTTTAACGCACGCACGCTGTAGCGCCATTTAGATCAAAGGAGTGTAAGTAAGTAGGAAAATCATTTGAAGGAGAACAACCATTATTCCTCTGCATGTGCCAGAAAGAAAAGGGCGATTAAACGTCAGAAATCCTAATACTGGATCGAGAGACCACGGAGCGAAAGAGAGCGAAGGCAATTGTAGTCGTGTAGCTACCGAAAGGTATAGCTATTGTAAGAGGGAAAGAAATTCTTTCTTTACCGGTTCAAGATAGCACAAAGAGGCAAGAGAAAAGAGAAAGGAAAATGCAGTCGTGTAGCTATCGAGAGAAGAGGTAAAGCTGAAGAGAAACTCATTCTTTAGACGAAATTTGTGACAAATGGACATCAACGAAGGAAAAAAAAAACCCAATCCGAAAATGAATGAACACCGCATTCACTAAAGAGACGATTTTAGAAGTTCTTGTGGTTTATGTGGTGTACTACAGGTTCTTGACTCCAAGATGGACTCATACCGAAAAGTCCATCGGATTCAAATCTGGTGAGTTAGCAGGCCATTCATCTTTCGTTAAAAAGCTTGGGAAAATGCGTCGGAAAAGAAGAAAAGTCTTTTTGTTCCATGAGGCGGCGCCCAGACTTGTTGAAAAATCCATTCATTTTTGCCGAAAAGCTGCGATGCTCAAGAAGATTCTGTGTCAGTAAGTAGCCACTGATAAACCGCTTGATTGACTTTCACCCTCTTGTCGATGAAGATGAAAGGATTTTTGCCGGAATGAGTTATTCCAGCCCAAACCATGACAGAAGCGGGATGATGACTCCTTGAATACTTCAAGATTTTTGGAAGGTAACGTAACAGTCGATCACTTGGTGGTTGTGATGCTGCTTGATTGTGAAACTTTTTCATCAGTGAACAGCACTGAGCAATAGCGGCCCTCGGATAAGCGGTTCAGTAGAACCTTATCTTTTCTCAACCAGTTTGCAGTCAAAACTATGACTCCAACGGAAGATTTTGAGATTTTCAGTGATTTCGCCAACTTTTGGATGAAAATCGAAGAATTTCGCTTGATTCGTGGCCGGATAATCTCGCGCATTGGTGGAGTCCGAATGGTGCGATTTTTCTCTCGCTACGCGATCATCCTGCGTTCCAAGCTGTTGGTATCATTTTATTGCGTCACTCACTGTAGATTTTGGGGTATTTATTTTGGGGTCTTTGCAGTCACTGAAACAGTTTTTCCTTTTCAAAAGAGTTGAATTACACCTGCGTGCAACTCATTCGGCTTTATTATCAATGAATTAGAAATCACAACTGTACCAAACTTAAGACCACGACTATTTGATACCCTAGTGGCCTCGAGATAGACAACCTTTCCACGAGGTAAGAGATTTTTTGGGAATGCGTGATCTTCCTTACATGCAAGCATTTTACGAATTCCTTTAATTGTCTGATCTAAGAGTGTAACGTCATCATCCCTATTCCTTCCACTCTAGTAAATTTCCTGCCACTGTGTCCCAGTTATAGTAGCTTTATGTGCTACTTTTACCTGCCCAGGAAGCTGTGGTCCATCTGTAGCTTAGTTCCTGGAAGGGACTGCAGGGACCGAGGATTTGGTAGATGTCGCAACGAAGACCAGCAAGTAATACTTGAAATAAGTAACCTGCCTAGCCCCTTCCAAATGATAATGTGAACCATTAACTTCGAGCTAGCCACGAGTAATTGGCACTCCACTTTACTAAAATCGTAAAATAAAACATTGTTAATTTGAATATCGGCTCCGCAAAGTGTTACACACGCCTGAGCCTAACAAATAAACGAACTGATAAAAAAAACTGTGCTAAACATACTGCGTATAAAGACAATGGGTCAAGATGTTAAACCATGTAGGTATGCTTAGTTTATTCCGCTTGGTTGTGTTGAGGAATGCCGACAAAGTCTGTGTGGATAATTTGCAGACACCCTGTATGATACGATGCTTGCTGTAAATTCGAACTGTATTATCATGGATGACGAAACCTGCTTAAAATTGGACTAGTAATCCTTGCCGCGGTTATACGGTATGTGTACGATGAAATATACTTCAAGAAATGCTAACAAAAACGACTTCTAGCCATGATTCGAAGCCACAAGGATCTAGTTGTCTTCTGGCCAGATGTTGCGTTTTGCCACTACGCGAAATCAACGGTTGAATGGCATACCACAAAGAATGTTTTATTCGTTTCAAAAGACACGAACCCTCCTAATTGCCTGCAAATTCGATCAATTGAATAATTTTGGGCATTGACGAAGGCACATTCTAGGGAATATGTCTTGACAGCAGATACCATTAAACCGTTTGAAAAAGATTGGAAGAAAGTGTCAAAACATGTCGCTTCGAAGTCTGTTCTTAATCTTATGAAGAACGCCAGCTTACAACGCCAGCATACAATAGCTAGATTACCAATATTGAGAACACTAACTTGATATGAAAGTACATCTACTTGTGTACTGAAAACTGGGTGCGTCCATATGTTCTGTGACAGTCTTTGGGAAATATTTACTTTGAGTTGATGAACTATCCGAGTATCTCGCGGGTGTGGATAAAAGTTTACCATAATTAGTGTCTAGTTTGGACACAAACAAACATGATCCCTTTGGCTGCGTAGCTTACGTGGGCTTCCAACAATATCAACAACAAACCCAAAGAGCAATGATCCACTTCATCAAGATGCGTTAGACAAGTGAACGATACGCACACCGCGCCTAAGGTTCCATCAGCCCAGGATGCTCACCTCCCGAAGCAGATATTATATTTCCCTTCTTTCCAACAACGGTCTCGTTAATGGTTAATTTCTATAAAAGGGGGAGGGCACGCCGATACTCACACTCGATATCGACTTGCTTCTCCCGGACAATGACGACGATGATGACGACGACGACGAGGACGGCCAGGACGATGATGATGCCCATATTCCATCCGCAGGGATGCGGTCGATTGTCTTGTGAAAACATATTTATGCGCCTTGAGAACCGCGGAGAAGAAGAAGCGCCTCGAAAAACGACGGCGACCAGGGAAAAGCTTGCAAAGAGAGCTGTGAGCTTCTTATTTTATCTGGATCGATTAAAACGCATCGGCAGCGTGGCAGAAGGCAGCAACATCAGGAGCATCAGGCGAGCACCAGCACAGGTTCGTGTCTTCTCGCCACGCCTGAATCTCATTGGGTCGCCTTTTGGGGGTTTGGGGTTTGGGGTAGAAAGGCAGGGAGGGAGGCTCCATTCCCGATATTGACCATATTGAGGAACAAATTATTTGTGAAAGATCGATTTGTTATCGATTGCTTGTTATGGGGTTTGGAGTTCCGTCCGTCCGACCGTCCATCCATCCGTGTGCGTTGCTTCAGGGGGTTACCTGGCTTGTTTTGTTTTGTTAAGTTTTTTTTGTTGTTGCTGCATGTGCTCACTTATTTTGCAGCCGCCTGCATTTTGTGTTTCAATAAAAATGTTGAACGCTTGTAAATATCTTCTTCTTTATTGCTGATGATGACAAGTGATAGGTGAAAATATTTCATGTTAAAGACGAGTTGGAATAATATTCGGCTCTGGTCATGTAGCAAATCATATTTGCAACATCCTACACGATCCAAGGGAAGTATTAAAAAGTCAAACACTCCCACGAGGATATAGTTTCCCTGTTCCGTTGGGTTTGCACCATCATTTAATCCAAATCCCATTAGTGTCAGTTTGAAACCGATGTCGGTAACTTCCATGCCACGGTCCAGACTGAGGGTGGCTCACTGAAAACAACCAGAAGTCAATTTGGGTGACAATCTGCGGAAATTTGGCCTCCTCGAGTGAGTGCTAAATCGTGGCACCCTCCTGCTGCTTTCAGAAGATGCAACTGTCCCTATTTGTATAAAGCATTTGTAGCTTCTACAAAATTGTAATTCAGAGGGTGTGCTGATCTGAATTAATCCTATTCCTGTTCTCGCGAAAAAAAAATCAACGCAATCTAAAAGGGGTGCATACTGAACGAAGGACATCTTGCTTATGTCTAGTTGGTGATTGATATGATCATAAATCATTTCAATATGTACTTCATTAATTATTGAGTAATGTTCTAATGTCATTTCACTTCCCATTTCGTATCGAAAATCTTGAGAATCTATTTCTTTCCTATTGCATCTGAACTTGGGAGATAAAAACTAATTGCCTCGATTAAATTCATAGGTCATGGTTTTATGATTCCCGTATCCTCGTGAAGGGTAAAAATGAGCCAATCGTTCATGTCAAAACTGGCAGCCAGCACGGAGTATGTTCAAGGAAGGGTGTTACAGTCAGATCCACCCACCTCCCCGTTTGCTCTCGGATCTCATTTCCGATAAAGTGTCCCACCATCAAGCGGTGGCACGTGGCGGGATATGGATGGTGTGACTGACGACTAACTGGCTCTTGGAAAACGGTGCAGAATGGAGAAGACACGCGGCAGGCGTACTGTCATGTTGTTTTTATTCTTTTTTTATAATACCTTCTAGGTGCGTTTTGGGGAAATCAGTGCAACCCCTGAAAAATTCTATTTTGTTGGTGATCTGTACAGGTTATGGAATTAGCGCCGTACTTCTGTGACTTTACATGCATGTATGGAATTGTGTCTACTTTGCAGTTTAGAAGATTAAATTCTAGTACTTTTATGAGTGTTTGCGTACCAAAACGTGGTGCGTTTTTGGTGATTATTGAAACTCGTCTTGCTTTACAAGGCAATGGCTGGTCGATGAATTTGCTTATGAATTTGCTCAATACAACTTCCATAAATTGAATACCACACTATCACAATTGAATTGGCTTGAGATTGGCTCCAATTTCTGTCAAAATATGCCGTGGAGGCGAAAGTCCAGGAGAAGCAAGTCGATATCGACTTTGAGTATCGGCGTGCCCTCCCCCTTTTATAGAAATTAACCATTAACGAGACCGTTGTTACGGATGGAAGGGAAATATAATATCTGCTTCGGGAGGTGAGCATCCTGGGCTGGATGGAACCTTCGGCGGCCGCCGCGCGGTGTTGCGTATCGTTCACTTGTCTAAACGCGTATCCTGATGTAAGAGGATCATTGCTCTTGTGTGTTTGTTGACCGGTATTATTGTGAAGACCATGGTGTCTTCGCAGCCAGAAGGATCGTATGTTTGTTTGTGACGCTAACATATCTGGCCAGAAGACAACTAGATCCTTGTGGCTTCGAATCATGGCTAGGAGACGTTTTTGTTAGCATTTCTTGATGTATACTTCACTGTACACACACCGTATTATGACCCCGGCAAAAATTTGTAGTCGAATTTTAAGCAAATTTCGTCATCCATGATAATACAGTTCGAACTTACAGCAAGCATTGTATCTTACAGGGTGTCTGCAAATTATTTGTACAGGTTTTGTCGGCATGTCCCAATACAACTAAGCGGATTAAACTAAGCATACCTATATGATTTAACATCTTAACTCTTGTCATTATACTCAGTAAGTTTGGTGCAGTTGTGATTTCTAATTCATTCAAAATGAAGCCGTAATTGAACTTTTTCGAAATGTAAAACTGTTTCAGTGATTGCAAAGACCCTGAATATGTCAAAATCTACAGTGCGTCGCGCAATAAAACGATACCAACAGCTTGAGGCGCTAGATGATCGCGTAGGGAAAGCATAAAAGCGCTCCGTTCGGACTCCACAAATGCGCGAGATTATCCGACGACGAATCATGCGAAATTCTTCGATTTGTTGCAGACCAGACGAATTAGAAAAAAACCGACTGGTTTGGTTGAACGATGGGAAAAGAATAGTGAAAATTTATTTCTGTATTTGTGACATGGTTGCTTTGATCTATTTAATTTATTCTAGGGTTGCTTTGTTGCACGTGATTTGAATCTACGCACAACACTCCTCCTCAACGAAGTCAACGGTTAATGTTCGGTGTCCAGGTTGCCTCGGATTCCGATTGCATTCCGATGCCGTTCCAGATCGGCTTCCATCTGGTCGGTCGGCAGGTAGCGTAGGCCGATGATTCCTTGCTGCTGCAGATCTCGAGTGAAAGCATGTTTCGTGTCGATATGCTTGGACCGTTTTTGCAAGGAATCGGATTCGACCATCTTGATGCAGGATTGGTTATCCTCCCACACAACGATTGGGGAGACTGGTTCCTCCTTGAGCTCTGACATAAGCTTCCGCATCCAGAGCAGCTCCTGGCATCCCTCCGCTAGGGCCACGAATTCGGCCTCTGTAGAAGATAAGGCAACGCATGATTGCTTACGGGTGCCCCAACTTACTAGTCCGCCGCCAAACTTGATTAAGTGTCCGGAGTTGGACTTTCGATCTCCTTCATTTCCAGCCCAGTCAGCGTCAACGAAGCACTCCAAGCCTTGGTTTCCGGATCCCAGGTGGAGACACAGATTCTTCGTCGAATTAAGGTACCGCAATACCCGCTTTGCTTCGGTCCAGTCTCTGTTGGTCGGCTTCGTCACCTTTCTCCCAAGTAGTGATGTGCTGAGACAAATGTCCGGCCGCGAGTTGACCGCAACGTATAGCAAACTACCTACCAAACTGCGGTACGATTCGTTGGTAGGCAGGTCTTCCTCCTCCTTTTGCTTCACGTATGCGGGGTCGAGTGGAATTTTGGACGGCTTGGCGTGTTCGTGTCCAAACCGCTCTACGATCTTCTCGATGTAGCTGGCCTGGTTCAGCGTGTAGTGGCCGTCTTGCTTTTCGATGTGGATTCCCAGGAACAGTCGTAGTTCACCCAGGCTTGAGAATTTGAACTGCTTTGCCAACGCCTTATTTATTACCTCGAATTCCTCTTTGAGTGGCAACAAACTAGCATGTCGTCGACGTAGATGATGATGTAGCTGCGCTTACCGTTCTCTTCTTTTATGTACAGACAGGGATCTGATGTCGTTGGATGAAATCCCATTTTCTTGAATGTTTCATCGATTTTGCGGTTCCAGATCCTTGCTGACTGCTTCAGCCCATAGATACTACGCTTCAAATGACAAACCTTGTCGTCCGTTTTGAATCCAGGGGTGGTCGCATGTAGATCTCCTCATCTAACTTGGCGTATAGGTAGGCGGTCTTAACATCCATATGTTGTACCAGCATATTGTCCTGACTGGCGATTGTCAGTAACGTACGAAGGGTCGATTGCCGTGCGACTGGTGCAAACACCTCATCGTAGTCCGTTCCGTATTTTTGTGTGAAACCCTGTGCGACCAACCTGGCCTTGTATCGCACTGTGTCGCAGCTTTCGGCCTGCTTCTTCTTGAAGGTCCATTTGCACCCAACGGTCTTCCTCCCGGGCGGCAGTGGTACTAACTCCCACGTCTGGTGGTCTAGTAAGGATTGCATTTCCTCGTGCATTGCTTTCGCTAGCTTCCCTCTCCGGGCTTTGAATTGCTTCGATGTAGCTTCTCGGTTCGCCGGCAGTAGTGCTGGTGACCCCGGTGATTTCTCGATAGCGTGCTGGCAAGATTCCCTTCGTGGCTCTTGTGGATCTTCTTGGTTCATTTGGAGAGTCTTTGGTTCCAGTGGCTTCGTCTTCGCTCGACTCTTCACTTGATGATTCGTTTGAGTTTCCGTCGGCGGCGGTATCGTACCCGTCACCGTCGTTGTCGTCATCATTGTGGCCGATAATCTCGCCGGCTGGTGTGTCCATTGCGTGTGGCTTCAGTACCGAGTGGTATTCAACAGCAATCTCCTCCTGGTTGGATTCGGTGGGCTCTTCACGTCTGCCCCCGATGAATTTTGCATCTCGACTGATGTATACTTTCCGAGTTGATTTGTCCAGGAACCGGTAGGCCTTGTGGTCCTGGGAGTACCCAACGAAGATCAACTTTTGAGCTGTGGGCTGGCGCTTCTTCCTTTTCTGTTTCGGAATGTGCACCCATGCATTGCTTCCGAACGTCTGTAGATGTCCAACATCCAGTTTTCGGTTGTTCCACAACTCATACGGCGTGACTGCAACAGATCTTGATGGCGATATATTTTGTAGGTACACGGCCGTATTCAATGCTTCCACCCAGTAGCACTGCTCCAGTCCAGCATCGAACAGTAGGCACCTACTATTTCGATTAGGTATCGATTTCGCCGCTCTGCTACGCCGTTTCGTTGCGGACTGTATGCCGTCGTGAATTGCGCCTTGATCCCCTCTCGTCGGTAGTACGAGTGAAGTCTTTCGCTGCTGTACTCTCCTCCTTGATCGGAACGCACTGCTTTCGGTTTCCGGCCAAATTGGGTCTTGACCGTTTCCACGTACTCGATAATTTTATCAGCTGCTTCCGATTTTTCTTTCAGCATATACAGCACGCAGAACCTCGAAAAATCATCGATAATGGTCATAAAATAGCGGTAACCACTTACCGACGGTACTTCCACCGGACCGCACACGTCCGTGTGCACGAGATCGAATGGCGCCTTCGCCCGAGATTTGGATTCCTTTGGGAAGGGCGTGCGTGAGCTTTTCCCCTTGCAGCAACACTCGCAGACTTCGTTCATCCCGCATTCACGTATCTTCAAACCGCAGACTAGCTTTTGCTTCTCCATTTGAACGATCGCGTTGGGATCTCGGTGGCCAAACTTCCTATGCCACTCATGCTTGCAGTCCTTTGGGTGGTTCCTGTCAGCCAGGAAAATAACTTCGCTTGGTTGCTTGAGGTAGTACAAACCTTGTTTGAGCGTTGCTATGGCAGCGGTTTGGTTGCCGCGCATCACCCGGCAACCGTTGATGTCGAAAATAACAGTTGCGTTTTTCTGCGCCAACGACGGGACAGACAAAAGGCTCATCGCCAACGTGGGTGTGTACAACGCTTTGGCCAGCTTCATTTCCGTTTGCATGCCCGTGTCGTCGTAGCACTGGATCACGCCAGAACCTTCTCCTTCGACGACCGCTTTCTTTCCGTCCGCTAGCGTTACGTGTTTCACATCGCTCTCGTGTAGCTCCAGGA
Organism: Aedes japonicus; assembly: GCA_034211315.2. NCBI lineage: Eukaryota > Metazoa > Arthropoda > Insecta > Diptera > Culicidae > Aedes > Aedes japonicus. The sequence goes on from JASCZW010011899.1 coordinate 13,630, forward strand.
AAAAATCTCGGCTCGCGACGGTGTGACTAGTCGCGCCCGAGTCCACGATCCAAGGCTTACTTTTGTCTTCAGTTTCACTTCCTCTGGCCAGAAACGCAAACGACACGGTGCTATCCGACTTGGGCGTAGATTTCCCCGGCTTACCTTGTTTCGTTTCCTTTCGGTGTCGCGCAGATACTGGCGGCACTCTCTCTGAATGTGGCCCATTCTCTTGCAGTAGTGGCAGGCCAATGGTTTCTTCTTCTTTCCTTGTCCGACTGGCATCGCGGAATCGGAGCTGGAACCATGCTTCTTCGATGCTTCGTCCAGCAGTTTTCGCTTGACGAGTTCTAGGGTTAGTTCGTCATCCGAGCGGCTCTCGAGGGCTGTCGTCAGGGTGTCGTACGTGCTGGGTAGGCTTCGCAGGATCATCGCGACCGTGAGATTTTCCTCCAGCGTCTGTCCGGCATTCGCAAGACTGTTAAAAAGTTCCTCCATAGCGAAAATGTGCTCCGCCATGTCTTCTCCCTCCGAGTAGCGTTTGTCGCAGATTCGCTTTAACAGCGAGACCTTCTGACGTGAGACTGACCTTCTGGTGGTGTTTCTGGAGTGCCATCCATGCTTCATTCGCGGTCTTCGACGAACGGATCAACGGGTGTTGATTGTCCTCGATCAGCAACCCGATTGTCGCCCTGGCCTTAGCGTCTCCTGCGTTCCAAATGGCTTCCGCTACTGCTTCCGGTTTCTCACCTGGCGTTACGTACTGCCACAGATCTTCCCGAACCAGCAAAAGTTCCACCTTGAAGCGCCAGCTCGAATAATTAGCGTTGTTCAACTTTTGCAGACTGAATCGGCTTCCGTCCATCGTATCGTGTTCCGGAAGTTTCGGTTGGTGAAAAATAATTTACTCGCGCAGGCCCATAACCTGTTGCAGAGCAGACGAATTAGAAAAAACCGACTGGTTTGGTTGAACGATGGGAAAAAGACTAGTGAAAATTTATTTCTGTATTTGTGACATGGTTGCTTTGATCTATTTAATTTATTCTAGGGTTGCTTCGTTGCACGTGATTTGAATCTACGCACAACACGATTTCCATTCGAAAGTTGGCGAAATCACTGAAAATTTCAAAATCTTCCGTCGGAGCCCCGACGACTTGAAGCTTCAGTCATATTAAATCACTACTTGAATGACACCATGAGAGCAAACCGGTTGAGAAAAGCTAAGGTTCTCCTGAACCGCTAATCCAAGGGCCGCTTTCGGTCAGTGCTGCTCACCGATGGAAAAAATCACAACCGAGCAGTTGTTTCCGCTTCTTCCAAAAATCTTGGAAGTATTTCAAGGAGTTATCATCCCGCTTCAGTCATGGCTTGGGCTGGAACAACTGATTCCGGCAAACCACCTTTGATCTTCATCGACAAGGAGGTGAAAGTGAATCAAGCGGTATATCAGAAGCTTCTTACTGACACAGTAGCTTCATCTCAGCATTTCGGCAAAATGAATGGATTTTTCAACAAGACTGACGCCGGCAAAAGAGTCTATTAGTCTTTGCGAACGCATTTTCCAAGCTTTTTATCAAATGGCCTTCTAACTCTCTGATTGTGAATCCGATGGACTATTCGGTATGGTCCATCTTGAGTTAAGAACCTGCAGTACACCACATAAATCACTAGAACATCTAAAATCGTCTCTTTTAAAAGTTTGGGAACAAATATCTGCCGAAGAACTCGTGGCTATCGTGTATAACTTCCGAAACGTATGGAAGCGTACATTTCAGCACGAAGTGGCAATGAACAAATAAAACTTTTAATTTGCAAACATATTGCTTTTACAAACAATACATATTGATTTTATAATCTAACAATAGTTTTAACACCATTTTGCGGTTTTTGCACCATTTTTTGCGAATAATATTCGGACACCCTGTAAATGGGAGAGAAACTTTCTTTTTTTGGGTGTATTTTTGTACACAACATCTAAATTTTACTCAAACAGTTTGAGTAAAACTCTGACGTAGTGTACAAACAAAACCCAAAAAGAAGGGAGTTTCTCTCCCATGTTGGCAACAACACGAAGTGTGTACAAACAACCACTAGAAACTATAATAAGCTATTGGTAGTTCATGAGCACAATCAAGTGCTTTCCTTTTGCCTGTCAAGGAGACGGATTCGTTCGTGCCTTGACCTACCCCGCATTGGGGATGCAAGGCAAAAGGAATACGTTCGTGGGTCGTGTACCGCTATGGCCAAGCCCCTCGCTCAGTGTTCAATACTTATATTCAATTTTCAACCTGCCGTATACTGATGGAACTATCAACACTTTCTATTCATATGTTTCATTCTAGCAAACATTGACTGTCTACTATTGGGGCCTCATGGGGATGAGCGAACATCTATTTCTACATCATAATTGTTACGCCACGTACGGAGAATACAAACAAATCAATTATAGTACGAAGGGCATGTTTGAACTAAAGTATTTCATATTCTGTTATTCAGCTACGCTGTATTCATAACAGAAGTTGTTAGAATTTAGATCACAGATGTAGTGAAAATAACCGAAATTGCAGCAAAATGCCCTCAAGGGATAAACAAATTATAGCAAACTATGATATTGATATAACTATAACAAAACAAACTTAGTAACAGTTTTGTTAAGATATAGCAAAGTCATGTCAGTTACACTCAGTAGCAAAAAAAAAAGCCGAGCAAAATTTTGCTTCCAAAAAGCGCCATGTTCAAGTAACTGTAACTTTGTCAATAATCAATATTTTTTGCTGAAACTTTCACAACACTATGAACAATGTATAGACCCTATGTGGTCAAAATTTAATGTTGATCAAGTTCATAAATTTTAAGTTTTTATAACATATGTGAAAAAGTCATTTTGAACAAAGCAATTTCAAAAATCCGTATTTCTGTGAAAAATTTAGATTACATATTTTAAATTTCTCAATAGCTAAAATATACATAGAAAATAATGTGGACGAAATTTGAATTGTTTCCATCAAGTGGTTTGGACTACAGCTGGCGTCAAAGTTGAGGCACCAACATGAGTATTTCCCTTTTTCACCCGATATTGACCGTGCTGAAATATCGGTGCAAAAAAAAAAACGGAGGTGAATTCTTCTTATTAATATACATGCTTTGTTACCCCTGAAATATCACAAATAACTAGTGTAGCCCACGAAGAACTTTGAAAATATGGCATTCAGTATAAATTGGTTTGTGAAAACTAAGTATTCAGAGCTATACAGTATTATTAATAAAATTCACCTCGGCTTTTTTTTTTGCACCGATATTTCAGTAAGGTCAGCATCGGGTGAAAAAGGGAAATGCTCATGTTGGTACGTCAACTTTGACACCAGCTGTAGTCCAAACCACTTGATGGAAACAGTTAAAATTTTGTCCACATTATTTTTTGTATTTTTTTAAGCTATTGAGAAATTTTTAATATGCTACCTAAATTTTTCACAGAAATACGGATATTTGAAATTGCTATGTCCAAAAATGACTTTTTGCACATATTTTATGATAACTCCAATTTCATAAATTTTACAAACATGAAATTTTGGTCACATAAGGTTTATACATTGGTTATAATGTTGTGAAATTTTCAACTAAAAATATTATTAATTGACTAAGTTACAGAACGTTGAACATGGAGTTTTTTGGAAGCAAAATTTTGCTCGGCTTTTTATTTGCTACTGAGTGTAGTATGCGCACATATGATTGGTAAATGCATCAATTGTGGTGATTCCACTAAAGACGACTGTTCTGTGAAGGGAGATCTTCAAAAATTTAAATGTTCAAATTGTGGTGAAAACTATATATCGAATTTTTGGGAGTGCAAGACTCGCAAAGCAATTTTGCAGTCGTGCACTAAACACCAGGTAGGAAACAATACACGTTCCCGACCAGCTACTACCCATTTTGCATCTGGTAACTGATGTATATTGTATTAGCCTTTTGAGTAATTTCACTTCAGAGCTTATTTAGAATTAACGTTAGAGTAGTTTATAGTTAAACGTGTGTTCTCGAATCCGTTTGAACGCTACGCGCAACACTGCTAGTCTTCTTTATAAAAATAAACAGAACAAGTGATCGAGTCACTTCAGTTTCAGTTCTTAAATGTTGAACTGTGTTTTACATATACTCCCGAAAAAAAGGTCAAATTGGATATATTAGTAACATCGATCAGCAAAGAACGAATTCCTACCAAACCGTCGGTAGAAACAGCGGACAGGTTTTTCCATCCGCAACTGTTACTTCAAACGCTCAACGAGAAGCAAATACTATTTCGATACCTGCAGGCACCAACAGGGTTCAATTTGCAAACCCTACATCCTTACCTAACCGTGTTGTTAGCCATGTTCAACATGTAAATGGACCTACCTATGCTGCCGTTGCTGTGGGTAGGAACTAAAACCAGAATTCCCACGGGATCTCTGATGAATTTGATTTAGATAGCATATCCGCTCCTAAATTACAGCAATCGATATGGTACCCGATATGCAAAAAACTAATTCCATGGTTGAAGCTAAATAAACTGGTATTAAATTTGCCAATAATATTGCCTTGACATTGAAATTCAGGGATGGAGTTTAAATCATTAAATGTTTTGAATTCGAATGCTCGATTGATCAGAAATAACGGGGATGAGTATTCAAGGTTTTATGATTTCACAACGTGTACCTTGCTGTTATAACTGAGAAACTTTGGGGGATTCAGTTGAAATAAAATTTGGAAAATCTACTATTATAGCTGAATATTAGCCATTTCAAAGCACTGGCCAGCAAAAGAACTGGCTCAAGGGTGACCTTCAGAAACTTACCCGTGATAATTCTAAATTCTTCGTTATTGGTGATTTCAATGCAAAACTTGTTTAGCATTTTGAAAGTTCCCATTATTTCAGTGTGGATCTTACAAGTCCCATTGAGGATCAGGTTTCCAGGGAATATCTAAATATTTTCTCTCAAGAACTTTTTTTTTGATGATTCTTGGGAAACTGATTTGGATGAAGTAAAAACTATATGTAAAAAATTTCAAAATATGAAAACACCGGGTGATGATGGAATTTTCAATATCGTCATCAAAAAACTCCCTGAGAATACCTTTCTCGGTAAAACTATTTAACAGATGTTTTCATCTGGCATACTTTCCAGATAGAGGGTGTTTCGATCAAATTCGACTTAAACTTGATGTCTAAACTTGAACGATTGGTCGACATAACCTTGACGCATTTCCTTTCATCGTGCATTAAAAATTGCACACCCCTAATTGTGCGTGTTGCATCATGCCTCTATTTTGATTTTGAGATTGGCACTTCAGTTATCAAAATTTCATCGAAGAAAGAGAAGCAACGCCTCAAAGTTTTACACGTGCATGGCGAAAATCCAAACTACTCTCAAGCCAAGTTGGCGAAATTGTTGAATGTGACTAAATCAACTGTTACCAAGGTATTAAAAGTGTTCGGCGAACGTTTGTCGACATTCCTGGTTGGATCGGGGGGAAATCGAAAGCCGACTACAAAAATAGTTGCCCGCTGTTTCGATCGGAACCCCAACCTCTCCGTCCGAGATGTCCCAAAGAAGCTGGGAGTGGCGCCTTCATCCGTGGATAGAGCTAAAACACGACCTGGACTGTCGACTTACAAGAGAGTGGTGACTCCAAATCGCGACGATAAACAAAACAAGGCAGACTTTAAATAGCTTCCTGGACAAGAATTTTATACGGCAACCGGACGTGGAAAGGTGACAGATATTTTCAAGAACATTAAAAAAGTTTGCGAAAAAATATCTGGTGTGGCAGGCCATCTGTACCAGTGGCTTGAAGAGCAACGTTTACATTGCGACTGGAACGTCAACAGGAAATTTATCCGAGCGAGTGCCTACAAAAACGTCTACTGCCTTTCTGGAAGCGACACAATTGTTCCGTTCTGTGGGCGACCCGGCGTAGTGCACGGAAAGAAATGACGAGGGATTGAAAAAACAATCTCGATAGTTGGTACCTAGAATAAACACAAGTTTGTTTCAACCACAATATATACTCAGATTAATGCAGTTTTTTAATTGAATCAACCATGCTTCATAGTTCAAAGAGCTATCATTTCTACACATCTGTCATAGGGTGGAATCATAACAAAAATGTTTCTAATTCCAACTAATGTATTTGCTTGCACTGAGTTTGTGGACGAAGAGGAATAAGTTGAATAATTGAATTAATCATTCAATAGTTAACAGCAATAGAGGTTTTCAGTTGTGGGTATTGTTTCTATACTACGGTCATTGTACCAACAATTATACTAAGAAGTTTTGATTTTTTTTTTCAGAAAATGGCTACGTTGTTTCAACACTCAGGATCATAGAGTAAGAAAAAGTAGAGGCTCTCCTGCCCCCACCACTATAAGCTAACAGAAAGAGGTGCATTGCCGGTTTAAAAAAAGTGGCACTGTTCTTCTTGGGTCATTTTAAAACAGTACTATTATTGAAACAATAACAAGAAAAAACAAAATCGGTCATAAATCAATCCGAAATTATGTGATAAATTTAATTGCATTCTCATTCAAACGATTCTGGAACCAAAAATCTCATTCAGAAAAAATATTGAACTGACTTCAAGCATATTCAAACCAACCATTGTTATTCAGTTGGATCAACTATAATCATGGTTGAATTTACTGGCACTGTAAGCCAACTGTCAAAATATCAACAATATTTTTTTCGACACAACCATTGTATAGTTGAATCAACCATTGTTTCGTCCAGGGCTTGACCAGGCCCTACGTTGTGATTTTATTTACTTTCTGAGAGACGACGACAAACGAAGGAAACGGACTACTTTGACGATGATAATTTATTACCACCGAGAGGCAGCGTGCCAGCTCGGTGGGTACAGGATAGTACGATAACACAACTTAAACACCACTAGAACACCACTAAACTAAAGACATAGATGTGTCGCTTTTATAGGTGACACGAAGTACGGAAGTCGCTACAATGGTGCATAGATACGGCGCGCCGACAGTGTTGTTCCACGCTGCCCACTTTAGCTACAATAATAGCATCAAGCCATCGTTGCATGCTAGCCGCTCCCAATGGGTGGAAACAATACACGCTCCCGGGGGGACGCGTGTTTGTTTCTACTCAACAACAGCAAGTACGTCGTGTGCCGTTTGGGATCGAACAACCATATTTGACTGAAGTTGATTCAAGCATACAATAGTTAAATCAATTTGAAATGTATGATTGTTACAATCATATGCATGGGTTATCGAGAAATCAATGCATAAATATAGTTGATTTTAGATGAAATATTATTGATTGAATCATACTTTTTTCTCCGTGTGGTAAACATCCATACCTCTCACGCCTACTCACGAGTTCGAATCTGACTACCGGACAAGTTATGAAAATACTCAATAGATATTTGAGTGACCACGACGGGAGATGAACCAGCTCAGAGCTGAACATCTCGATAATAAAGAAAAACAAAGGCAAAACAATTGTCTCGTCCTATTTTGGCCGGATTGGGCATCTTGCCATTGAGTGGTATGCTGCCAACAACGTTCAGGTGGTGCCCAAGGACAAGTACCCTGCCAGCACACCAGAGCTCCGCCCCAATCGAACAATATTGGGCAATCGTCAAGCGGAACCTTAAGAAAACTCAAAACGCTGTTGGTGAGCGAGAAACAGTTCAAAGCAAATTGGCGTTCTGCGGCAAATAAAGTGGACAAGGAGACTGTAGAAAATCTTATGGTAGGTGTTAAACGAAAAACCCGGCAAGTTGCATTCGGTAAAAAGTACGGTTTGGTATTTCTCCTGTATTGTGCATGATTGAGCGCCCACGGATGCAATTCCGTTATTGCCAGATCAGCTGTATTTACACTAAAGAACCAACAGATGATGTTTGGGACTAACATAAATCTTCAATGTGTTAAAACTGGTTTACCTTCTCATGTTTTACATTACGAAATTTCTTAGTTTATTTTAAACAAGGAAGCTGGAAGTTAAGTGACATCTTAATAATAGTTGGAAGGCAGCTTTCTGCAAAAAAAACATTTCGTATAGTAGCAAGGGGGCCGAAGGGGGGGATTGGGACCTCGATTTGGTTTACCCCTTAAGTGATAATTCTTTTGGCAGCGTTAGATTCCAAATTTATTTGCTTTATAGACATTATCAGCAATGACCATTTGAATTCATCTGGTTCCCGTAAATCTGGATAGCCGGGGCTGTGCTCCGGTACGGAGACACAATATCGGAACATCTATTGAATTTGCAATAATGGTGGTGAGAATGTTTAGAATAATTCCAAAAAATAATTCTTTCCTATTGTGGGCCATATGCCGACTTGTTCCTGCAACGGCTATTCTGTTACAGGTTCCCGTGGGGCCTCGAGTGGCCATGAACATATTTAAAAAGAAACCCAGGCAATATGGGTATCAAAATTAAAAAAAAAATCGCCAGTAGGATATTTCTCAATATTTTGTGGCTATCTGATGATTTGTCCTCGGATCGGTCATTCCGGAACAGGTTCCCGTGGGGCCGACTGGCCATGAATATTTTCAGTAGAAAACCCTGACAGTATGGGTATCAAAATTCACATGAAATTTCTTCAGTAAGATATTTTTCAACGTAGGAACGGTCGGAACCTTCCGGTAGTAACATGATATCTACGTCTAATACATTCTTCTTGCACCGATTAATTTACAAACTAATCCTGTTCACCGAGTAAAAATTTACTTTGGCACGGTTGTGGTATTTTCCTCTAAAATCTAGCTCTAGCTAGCTTTACCACTACCAGCATATGAGGCACGTTGTATGCTGATCAATATTCAAACTTTGAAAGAACGTAGGGATTTTGCAAAAGTTTTGTTCGTAAACGATTTGGTATCACATCGCATTGACTCAACTGATCTTTTATCAAAGCTGAATTTTTATGCTCCAGCTCTGACAATTGCGCAATCGTAATCTATTCGCGGCTGATCGTCACCGTACTGATTATGCTAAATTTGGACCGCTGAACAGCATGATGACTCTCTATAATCAGTATAGTGAAATGTGCAGACTTTAATCATTCTAAGAAAAATTGCAAAAATATTTAAAAATCAGCGAATTAACACAAGATAGCATTTAAGTTCAGTTTAAGAAGTAAACATGGTAATTATCTATGTAGTTTGTATTGGTCTACTTTGTTTGACGTCAAATAAATAAATAAATAAATAAATAAATTGGCACTTGGTTGTAGCAAACAAATTCAATAAGAAAAATAAACTCGCATATGACCTCCAACTTTACACGGTTGCTACTAGACAGGGTAAGTAAATATTTTTGATAAATCCACACACAACTCCGGCTTCTGCGATAGATAGTGATTCTTATCTTAATTTTTCATCATTGTATCCACGAATCGGTTTTTATGTAGACTAAACTTTCTTGTTCAAATTCCCGTTTTTAATTCCACGTAGTTTCCTCTTCACTAGCACTGATTTGATTGTAGATTGATTCCGGAGGAAGAATCAAATGCTCACATACACAATCTCTTCTAATCTTCTCTAACGATTGTTTTCGTGGCACAACGAGAATTTAACTGTTATGCCACAGCTCAGCACTATTCAATAATGTAAGGACAGTTCACTCGCGGAGAATTGATTACCGAAATCAATACCGTTTTCTAAATTTTCAACTAAATTTCCACATTTGTTCCGGATACTTGTTGCACACAAACTAAGGTCCTGTATCTTCACCTTAAAATTTTGCACTACAGGTGCTAAGACTAATTAAATCTCATACATCGGATCAGGCAACCGGCAACGACCAGTATTCATCAGCCCTAGCTACTTGCTGAGTTTGCACGGGTTATGTTTACTTCTTTGGTTTGAAAAAATACACTGAATTGAAGGAATTGATCAATATTCACTATACACTTATTGAAATTTTATTCAACAAGTAAAAATGAAACGGTGCCTAAATGACAGAATTAAAGTTTTCGCGCTCCGCTTTGAGCAACGCACACTACGATCAGTAGCTGAATATTTCTTCTGTATTCTGTATTGACTGAACTTCGAAAAGAAAAAGAGTTTGACTTATTAATAAAAACTTTGATCGACTCACACATTACTGTTTAACCAAATTTTGATCTGGAACACCTTTACTTCCTCCCTTAGCTCAGTCGGTAAAGGCGCGGCTACAAAGCAACACCATGCTGGAGGTGGCTGGGTTCGATTCCTGGTCTGGTCTAGGAATTTTTCGTTATGGAAGGCATAGCGTATGATTGTACTTGCCACATAGTCATACTAATGCAAAAATGGTACCTGGCATCGAAAGTTCTCAATTAATAACTGTGGAAGTGCATCTAGAACACTAAATTGAGAGCAAGTAATAAGCTTATTGTGAAAGCAATAAGCTTGAAATGCTAAAGAAGAAGAAGAACCCTTTACTTTGCCGTTGGATTGGAAGCCCGCCAAATCAGATTCAAACTTTACAGGTCCATTGTGATCTTTGATGTACTGACGAATACGTTTTTTTAAATACTTCTTGTTTGCCATGAAACGAGTTCATCGGCACAAAACAAATTTGAACTTGCTAGGGACATCACTTCAACAAGTTTTCTACAACTTTTGTCCGAGAAGAACCTCATTGTATAACCCCCAAACACGTCTTTTGGCCACTAATTCTGCTTCGGTGTCCTATTTGTTTGCTAGCCCAAAAAGATTGAAATCCTTCTCACAGACGAATCTTTCTGACAGTACTTTGGTTGGCATCAAATTCATAATATCATACTTCGACAGTCTTGGGTTTTCCCTAATCGTTCTCAATACCTTCAAATGCAACTCTATCCATAGTTCCTCTACGACGCTTGCTCTGATCCTGCTAATCGATGGAGTATGCTGCTCACGTCAATGTTTGAGAACGCTGTACACTGTCGATTCAGTTGTTAATTCTTTCCGAAGTGGACGTCCAACATTAATTTTCGTTTCCAAAATAAAATGAATCGAGAAGGCTTCTAAGCCCTGAAGAAAACATATTTCAAAACAAATTGCTGTCAAAACATTCTAGTTCCGACTACTAGGAGCGCTGCAGTAAAATAAACATTGTGTCCAAATGTTAAATGACTCAAACCGTACATGAGCGGAAGTCCCAAGAAACATTGCAAAAACAATACTTATTAAGTTTTATTAAAGTTTTATGAAAACCACTAGAAATCAATTTGGTTTATTAGGGCAGTAAAAGGTGCCAATACGTTTCAAGTTTTAGTCAGGTTTATGAGAACCTACACTGCTTCTTTACAACGATCTTAAACCCTTGTCTTTTGAAAGTTCCTTTTACTCCTATCAAAGGTTTAATTTCAGCTTTATGAACTCGTAAAATGCTGTTTTGAAATTTCGTTTTAGGACTTACTCAAATTATTGTATTATGGTCTGTTGGAAATACATGTTTAACCCGTTTTTGCCTCCAGTTGATGTATTAAACGGCAAATTGGCATTTATGAAAGTCATCAAATGACCAAATGAGTTTTATAGTAGTGATTGCGAAGATAATTTGGCTTTTTGGCAAAACTGTGATTTCTTCTAACACAGCTATATTGAGATATGTGAAATCGTTGAAATGTGGAAAATTAGTTCTAAAATTGTTAAATGTAATACAAATGAGAACTGGGGAAGTCCGAGAGACCTATTGATGGCGTTCTTTTGATAGCCTTATTGAATTCCCTAAATTTTCAGGAAATTCATGATTAATTTATCGAATATATTTTTTTTGTAATTTTGTTTTTGTTGGTGTAAACTCGCCTAATCTCCGAGGTGGCATTTATTTTTTGTGCTCTTGGCGTGTCCAACATTCACCATGAAATTCAATGCGCATGTGCGATTTGGAGCCGATGAGCTATATAAAATAATTGTTTGCGGATATTTTGCTATTAAAACAACATTTCCCGCAACGATTAGATCATTTACTGTTAAATGAATCTGAAGAGCAAAGAATGCGAACAAAAACAGAACAACAACAATAACGCAGCTGTAGCCATTTGAGCCTATGCTGTGTTGACGGTGGCAGCATAGGTTTTATGATGGTTCCTCAGGCGGCTACTGCATGTCTTTCCCTAGAACATTCTGAGACAAAAATCGCCTAAAGGTCTAGTAACATTTGTAAAACAATGGCTTAACAGCGCAAATTTGCTGGGAATGCTGGAGGTTGTTAAGGTCTACATCCACTACCAACGGGAAGGTAATAACTCCTTGTATCTATTTCTGGTGCTATTTGGTTTCGTTGCGAGACAAGCCAGATCTCAGAAAAATACGCTTTAGAGTCATTGTTTACAAGTGTTACTTTCGACCTTGAGACCTATTTTGTCTAGATTTCATAAAATCTTTAGGTATTTTATACTATTGTTTCATACAACCGTCTACAGAGTGGGCCACTTTGTACTAATTTTGGCTTTAAAAATGCACATAGAGGAGGTGTTGGTGGACAAAACTGCTGAATGTAGTTTTATCCAACAAACCCGGGAGGAGTGCTATACGGTTGGAAGATAAAACTAATATTGTTACTTGGGGGTGGCTCACGAGAAAAAAAAAAATGTTAGCTTCCTACCTACCATGAGTTCAGATCGACAGTGATGAATTTGAAGTAGCAAGACAAATTTGTGCATCTGGGCTCATTGCGTAGCCGCGAGATAACGACACCAGCAGATAGATATAAAAGCGCATTTTTGAGGCAACATGTGCCTACTTTTGAATTCCGAAGGACATCAAGATCGAAGACGGAGTTTACCGACTTCAAATTAGACCATCTTTTAAGATAATAATTAAAACAGGCAGTCGTCTAAGGCCGCGAGAATATGGAAGATTGGTTGGTGTGAGGACCAGCGTAACCTTTGTGCGTCTTTTGGACGGAAGATGGAACTTGGAGAATGTGAATGACGACCACTGGTTGAAGGTTCTTCTGAGAACTCACTTGCAATCGCTTACACCTCCGGTCGGTCACTACCACGGTGGCTGGATTTGCCCAAATGGTTCTCGATAACTTAGAAACGGCGAGCACACGAGCAGGCGCGCAACGAGCTGGGTGATCGGGTGCAAAGAAGGAACGGATCCATCGATGGAGCTGCAAGGCTGGCGAAGTTCAAACAACATGTGTGTGCGTTCTGAAGCCACCCCGGGCTTAGCCTGGATTAATTGATAATCGATCGGACAGCGTTGCGGCAGTGTTCACAGCTTCTCTGTTTATAAAATGAACCCCAGAAGATCTACGGAAAAATATTCTCGGTGTAAATATCCACTTACAGGACCGGCTGAACAATGCCAGATCGTTTACGAGTTCCACTCCTTCCCGTGCATTGGAATAATTATCATCAACAATGTAAAACAATCCAAGCCTAAAACCATTTCAGAATCTCAAAACTCCCTCGTCGCAATTGCGAATTAAAGTTCAAGCGTCAATATCAGAGTCGGCGCAACACGGCCCCATATTCACACCGCGCAAGAGACACCTTTGCATCGAGCTTCACACGGGTTGGGGCTGACGGAGGGGCTGGGGCAAAAAGTACCGGGTGCGGTTGACCTGGGAACCGAAAACTTCATGTTCACTCCCGATCCTCGAAGGCGCTGGCTCGACCGGTGCGCGTGAAGGAATGAGGTACCCGTTTGGCATCAGTGATCTGACGACTGCGGATTGTACGACCGCCTTGCGAGGAAGGTATCGCTAAATGCGGTTCAGCGTCTCTCACACGCCGGCCCCAAGCCCAGTCGGCTTCGCCTTCGATGCTCTTCTCGCTCAAAGTGTTAATATGAAAAATGCTGTACATATCGGGAATTCGAGTCACGATAGTGACGTTTAATCTTTGAGAATTATTACTTCCGGCCAGGGGTCAAGCATCAGAAGTGACTGAGGAAGAAAAGGGGTGGATTCGTTATTCTGCCCATTTTCAGTTGGATCGGCTCAGGCACTTATCTCTCCCAGTTGGGATGGTTGTGTGAAAAGCAGTGATTTACTCTTTGCGAAGACTGACCTCGGCTCGTTACTGATTTATGTAAAATGGGTATGGGAAGTGAGTTTTCGTGTAGTCCAATCAGTATGCTTCTGCACTGCCGTAATAAGCTGGTGGACGCAAATAGGCACCGAATTTGACCTGTTTCGAGACGGCACAAAATCGCTGATATCGATCGTAGTCGTACATAATTGAAACTACAACTGTGAAAGACTATAAACCAAAACGCACTCTGCACGGTTGTTGAGTAGTTAACTTTTTTAGGCTCTGTTTGGAAAATCATTTCAGATCTGCATCTCGAGTAGTGGTCGTTTTCCGAGAACCGATCCTGCAGCTTCAGAGTTCATAAAAATACCATGGAATGTTGCATTGGAGTACATATTACCCAGAGCACCTCTATCTCAATTGGCAAGAGACTAATCCAGTCAGTATCAATACATCAACGGATGTCCACCCTCGTCATTTGACGCGTTTTGTTGACTGTCCGCTAATTGGGGCCTTCTTCCGGTCCGCCATGAAGCTCGAAAGCTGCACGCCGTTGCAATTTAATCCGCAGGTATCGTGTGTTGCAGCGGCACTGGAAACCATGCGAGATTTTGCGGTTGGTTGGATCTTGGAAGATAGAGGTTTATCTGTTAAGTGTTAATTGGCGGGTGGCCAGCTAAGAGCTGGGTGCCGTAACAGTACTCACGTGATGGTGGGATTGCGAAAGGTAGTCAGTACCTGCCGTTAAAATATCATTCGATGGCGGTGAGAGGAAAACATGCCGGTTTGCAAAGTTGTTTTGCTCTTCTACTGATAAATTGAATCTGTTTGGCAAAATGGAACATTGTTTATTTATTTAGTGTCGTCAATCGGTAGTAGACCATTTTTAATTTCCATTACATTCGTAACATCTATATTTCGTTTCAGCATCGAAAAAACTGAATGACTGTTCCTCATAGTAATATCAGGTATTTCACAGTAAAGTTGTTTTAGATCAATTTGGTTGACTTAAACTTAAGCGCATTTCTTTTCATCGTCATTAAAAAAATGTTGCACACCTCTTTTTGAGAATGTGTGCGTATGGGAATCATATAATTTGAATTTGATTAGCATGATTATCAAAATGGAAGAAGAAAACAACGCTTCAAATTTTTACGTGCATGATCAAAAACTGGCTTAATCAATACTGCAGAGGTATGTGTCTTTAACTCAGCCTAATAACATGCAATGATCGATTACATTTTATTATGATTCGCAAAGTTTTTAAACTGTAACGGAACAACTCGATGAACTGTACTGGAGGTGCGAACATTCTAAGACATTTGGTAGCATGATAAAAACATCACACAACTATTTTTAGTCAGCTGTTCCCGAGGGATACGGTTTATTATCGGTCTATTGCACCAAATTGAATTCTATTGTGGATGCAACTTCATTCTCCCATTCAGGTTTTACAAAATACAGTCGCCTGGAACCTGGCTTTTTTACACTAATTTTATGAAATTAATTTGCAATTGTGTTCAATTTACTTGTCAACATTTCACAAAACAAACTATATGACCCAACTGCCTCCAAAACGCCAGTGATGTTCAAATAGATGAATTCCGCCAATAAATCTTCGTGATTGTGTATAGCGCCCTCTCAGTCCGAAAACTTTGTGGGTGGTGAACTTCTTTTCAAACAACACACCATACCTTGTTTTCAAAGACTGTTGAAAAGAACTTGATTTTGATCAAATTGTTTTTATCATAACTCAAAAGGAAAAGACTATGGTAAATGTGATGACTTTTAGAAAATGTTTCTCTTAAACTAGCCCATTTCTATGGTTTTCTGAAACATTTTTTCGACGATATCGTATCAAAATATAAGTCTTTTATGGATGCATTAATAATTGTATTTTAGAGTTTTTTGGACGCTTAGGAACTTTTGTGACAACATCGCGCGTATACATAACATACAGCGTATATTCTCGACAAATAAGATACGCTTGCTACATTTTTAGCTCAAATGGTACACCTCCTTCACACCTTAATGGATGGTTCCTTATTTCAAATAATATTGGCCTTTTGTGAACATATTTCCATTGTGAAACTGACAAAAATATAACTGATAACTAGTTTATGATTGAAATTGTCCACTGGAGTATGTACCATTGCACAATGCAATTTGTGAGTTTTTATTCTATTGGTGTGTTATGTTACACTCGTCAAGAATATTAAAGATATACCTTTCAAACCAAACTAATTGTTTGATCGTATTCAACGTACATGCATACACGAATTTTTTCAAAACGCACTGTTGCGTGTACGCAACCATGAGACAAAAATGGAGTTAATGAAACAATTAAAAATTTAAAATCAATTTCTACACGCTAAAAAAGTTTTCTCTCATAAATTATTTATCAACAAGGAAAAGACACTGAAAGCCAGTGATATATGATACATAACTTTTTGACGTTATCTACTGAAAAAAATTTAATATTGTAAAATCGATTCATACACGCTAAAACAGAATCTCTATCAAAATCTAAATTTTTAAATCGTTGCAAGCCAACTGTCTTAGAATTGTACGAGAATTTTATCTATTTTTTATTAATCATTTTGTTTATACGAAATCAATCAGATGCTTGCAGAACCAAGTTTCATATTTATTGTCTACATCTGTATATTAAATCTAAAGTTAGGGGATAGAGCCGATTACTCGCGGTTACTCGAGTTAATAAATTACAATTTGTGGATGGAGATGGGCGTTGATGTAGTTTCCATGAAACTTAAAAACTTAAACTATACAACTTTTTGGTTTTCTTTTATTCGAACATTTTTGAAGGAGAAAAAAA
>JASCZW010011900.1:0-30405 GCA_034211315.2 Aedes japonicus
CATCACCATTTGATTGACTGCGTTTTTACTCTTTATCAATTTTATCAAGCGCGTTAAATTTTCCCTCGTTTAATTCCATGCCAGAGGAGGCGTAAACAACGAAATTGTTTGCAATCTTTCATGCGCCATACAACTATGTTTGCAATCTTGCATACAACAGTCTAGATTCAGGCGTAATCTGGCTTATTTTTTCATGAAATATCCCAGTATTTTCTGCCAAATCTAGCATGCCCTTTATGTGCATTAGATAACGCAGAAAATTCAACGTTTTTTTTTAATCAGTGCATTATCAACAAAAATACAAACTCTCTCCACCTCTAGAAAAACGAGGACTTATGAAAAAATCTTCTTGATCTATTAACTTTTGACAGGGTGCGCCAACGTCGATTCAGTATAATTTTACCCATAAACTGCTTGGAATGACTTTGATGGAGGAAATCCGTTTAATTTCAGTCAAAAATCGTTTTAAAACAGACGCAGCAATGACTAGGTAAGGGGAATCATTTCGTCATTGTAAGAAGTAGTTTCAAGAACAAATAAAAATATGAATCTTACACGTTTCGAAATTCCTAAATCGCTTGAATATTTGAAGACATACTAATTTGCAACATTCAGTTATGCATAATATTACACTGAAAGTCACGTTTCACACCCTACTTTGAAAACGACTCTTGAATTATGGGTCGTAGTTCTAAACTTAACATAAACAGGTGGTGAAAAAAAAGACAAAAGCCCTAATTTTGTGTTCAAAAAAAGTAGAATCACAAAACCGTTTGCTTCTGTTCCAGCGTCATAAAAAGCATTTAGTGTTATTTTCAGCATTGTTGGTTTCTCACGTCGACAATACCCGCAAAGATACCGAGCAAAATGTGAATTGGTAGAAAAGGAAACATGCGTGCAAATAGAACCCTAGCAGGAGAAAATACGTCATGGATAACTTATGTTGATCAGGACAACTGAAAATAATAATAATGACCGCTGCATAAGAGATTATATTGCTGATCAAAAAACCAAAGAATCATAAGCAAAATCTCTTAAGAAAAAGAAAACTTGTTATCTAGGATACTTGAAAATAACTAAGAGATACTATTTTAGTATTGTTTTAGCTTAATTTCGTATTGGTATGATATTGAGGAAATTTGTTGTTGTTGTTATCATCAGGTATTTGGAGTATTCCTGACTACTCTAGTACACATATGTTACCATTTGGTTGAGATAACATAAATACAACTTGCTCAGTCATAATCAAGTTACTACAACTATATATGACCGTAGTGTGCTACTTGGGTAAATGAAACAATTAAACTAAATCATTTGATGTTCTAATTTATTTATAACAATTGTTTAGAGAAATTGATTTAATGCTGCAATTCATAATAATCATTATACACAATATCTAGTACTAAGAAGAATTTGAATCCTAGAGGGTTTCAGCTGTTTCTTCTAATTTCTAGTTAAAAATTTGAACTCAAACTTAATTAGTTTAATTAAACTTGAGGGATAATTTTTGAATACTGTTATTAATAAGCCTAGCCTTATGTACTAGAGATACAATTATAGCTTCAACAAAGACTTAAAATTACGCTATTTATATAGGTATTCGAAAAATTTATTTAAGGTTTCATAACCTTAATTTGAAGTGTTGACGTGTAAATTGGTTTTGAGATTTTATCATCCTGTAATCTTCATAACGGACGCAAATTATGGGCATCCAAGCAGACCTAAATTTACATGGTTTTTTCTACGTGTGCAAAAACAAAAATTCTAAATAAATATTTGGAATTTGACATAACTAATAAGTTTATATCTTTGATCCAACATATGGAACTTTGCTGCACTGATAATATGTTTTCCTAATTTCACTTACGCTCGTTTTGTAAACACAGTTTCTGTACATTGGACACCTGTCCCAAGTAACATTGCCAAAACCATCCAGCTTGATAAAATTTTATTAAAGTTTTATGAGAGCCACTAGAAATCAATTTGGTTTTATTATGGCACCAGGTGCTAATAGGTTTCCAATTTTAGTCGAGTTTATGAGAACCTACACAGCTTCATTCCAACGATCTTTAAATCTTGTCTTCTAAAGTTTCTTTCTCTCCTATCAAAGGTTTTCAGTTGAATTTATGAATTCGTAAAGCGCTGTTTTGAAATGCCGTTTTAGGTCTCATTCAAATTATCTTATTATGGTCAGTTGAAAAGCATTTTAAAACCATTTTGCCTCCCGTTAATGCATTAACGGCAAATTGGCATTGAGGAAAGTCACCTAATGACCAAATAGTTTTATAGTAGCCATTGCGAAGCTAAATTGGCTTTTTAGCAAAACTGTGGTTTTTTCCAATCGTCATATTGAAATATATGAAATAATTGAAATGTTGAAAAATAAATACACCGAATTTGAAATGTAATGCAAATGAACTGTAGATTAAATACCAATTTTGGCATTCTTTTAGGTAACCTCATTGAATTCCATACATTTTCAGGAAATTCATGATAAATTTATCGAATATATTTGTTTCAATTTTGATTTTGTTGATGTAAACTCGCATAATCTCCGAGACGCAATAATTTTCGGTTCTTATCACCATTAAATTAAATACGCATATGATTTGGAGCATGAAAAACTATAAAAAAATCTCAATTTGTTGTGGATACTTTGCTACCAAACAAAATTTCCCGCAACAGTAGAACTTTTTTCTTAGATATTATTTACTGTTAAATGAATCAGAACAGCAGCGAATCAACAAAGATCAAAAAAGCAGAACAACAAAAACCAACCACGATATCACCGTGAAGTTTGACAGCTGTGGCCATTTGGCCCTATGCTGGTTTCAATAACAGCCAATAGGTTTTATGAAGGTTCTCAAGTGGTCATAACATCTTTCACTAGAAATTTTTTAAACTCTTTATGGTCTTTTGAAGGTTTTATTAGCCTGTTTTCACAACCGTCTATTGAGTGGGCCACTTTGTACACATTTCGGCTTTCAAGAGGAGGTGTTGGTGGACAAAACAGTTTTAAATGTAGTTTCATCAACAAAACCGGAAGGAGTACTATACGGCTTGAACAAAACTAAAATTATTATTTGGGGTCTCCCATATTTTAAGAAACCTTTGTACTGATTGTAATCAGCAAAATACTTAAATCACTCCTTATTTATTTGATGCACACTCTTAGAAAAAAATCATGTAGATTTGAGTCTTCTTCGGCACATAAACGGAGCGGCCCATTCAACAGAAATTTACGTCTGTACTTAAATTTACAAAACCATAAAAACTCGAAATAATATCTGTAGTTTATCTCACATGCCATGACGTAAAAGTAAGTTAAGGAACACATCATGATATTTTGCAAGCGCTGTTACTGTTATTACAAATACAAGCTCTTCTTGATGGCATTTTTGATCCCAAGGATCGTGTTCTTGTTTCAAGTTTCGTTAATCCAATTTCATATAAAAAAAGGTTATTCAAGGCGATGGGTGGCAGGGGTAAGAACTCATTATTCTTCTGTTGGTTTTATCTCCAAATTCCTATAAATAATCAAAATAAAATCAGTCATTGGCCTTCGTCAGAACATGTTTTAAGGGCGCTAAAAATTGTTGTCATGTTCCAATTAATAAATATTATAAGCGAAAAACCTCCTTGTGTTAGGCAGCATTTTAACTTTTTCTTTTTTCTTATGCGTCAAATTTTCCTTATTTCAAGGCTGCACATTTACATTTCGAGAATTACATTTACTAGTTATGAGGTTCGATCTGTTACGTATTTTGAAGCAATGATTTTATAATCCATCATAGTAGAGAACGTATTTAAACTTGTTTCTTGTCGTGACGCGTGGAACTGGCTGGATTTAAATTAGGTCTGATGTTGTTATAACACAAAAAACGATCGTGTAAATAAGGTCCTTATATCCCAGCATCCCTTTTCTAATTTTCAACGCTTTAAGTACTGAGATTTGAGGTTAGCAAATATACTCTAGAAGTTGTTTCTATTTGAAGAGTTCGGAACGTGGTTTTGGATGTGCCAGTATTCATTGTTTTGGGAATTAAATTAGGATTTAACCACACATCAAGTAGAACATACAATTGAGTCATATTTATATTTTAGTCTCAAAGTATTTATGTGCAACAAAGTTTCCCTGCCCTTCGAAGATTTCATATGTGAATCGGCTGCCCCATCAACGTTCAAAAGTGCCTGAACCAAATGAACAGCTTGAAGATGCAATGTGGGATTATTGTCCTGAAATTCACAAATGTAGCACGTAGTAAAATGTCTTCTGAGTAAACGATTGGAAACTCATCGGGAATGATCTCTCATATACATCCGTCGAACCATTCTAAACGGCCGTTGTGAGAATAATACCATGAAAATCTCACATGCATGAAAATCTTCAAAAGCAGTAACATCGAGGCAACTTAGAGCCATAAGTAAAGAACGGAATAAACCCTAACCAATTTTACCTTCAGCCAAATTTTCTAACACAAGGTAAGCAATCAAATGACCACTACAAAATTTACTGAATATCCAAGACATAATATACAACGGAAAAAGGGAAGGGCCATTAGGGCACCCAAGTGAAACGATTTGGATAGAGAACATGTTACTGCCTCCTCCCTATTGTTAACATTTCGCGGAACGAGAACGGGCTCTTCGACCCCATCTAATGGGTTTATTCTGTCAATTGAGGGCTCAATTCTAATGCTGTGGGTATGAACTTGAACTTGGAAGGAGATTCTCTTCCCTATATTTGAGGGTTTCGCGTAAGTGTCTCTGCTTACGTGCCCACCCAAAAATTGTTGGCCCTTCATACAGGAGCTTAATGGTCACAAACAACAATAGAATCCTGATCAAATCGTTTTTCAGATTATTCCACTGCTTCGGAAAGTTACTTTGCTACAATAGATGTTTGTATCTCATCATCATCATCAAAGTATTCACGTGCAACAAAGATTACATCACTCGTAATAATTCATTATTTTTAAGACTGCACGAGACGAATCGCGCCAACCGCTGCTTCTCCACTTCTCCACTCCAATTCTTTGAAAAGGACATCAATCCACCCAACTGCCCACAATTCCGCACAATTATGATATATTGGGAAGTTATCAAATAGATGTTGAAGAAGAGTGGTAAGTAACAGACTGTCCAAAAAATATCCTTAGTAGCACACTTTTTTCATACCAGTTAAATTTACTTCAATATGACTCAATTAAATCATATCCAAGTTGCTGTGACCTCTGCAATGTGTCGCTTGGAAATTTGAAAACCAAGAATTGACGGACTCTTTGGAGGACAACAATCGAGCAGAAAATGGAAAGTATAATACTACTCCAACCCTGACGTCTGTTCGCAATCAAACCGACTCGTCTCAACACGTGAATGCAAGTAAAGACAGTTAAGAAAGTCCAGCTATTGTCAAAACTTAAAAAAAATGAATGAGTGCTAAGTAGGCTTTGCTTGAAACATTGCAAACGTTTATCACGTTCAAAATTTTATTGCATCACGCGAAACTAGTGGAGAGCAAACGACAAAACTAGAAGTAATTGATTTATTTATCGCATAATTTCCAGTACACGTCATTTAATTCAATTTAACCAAATTTATCGAGCTATATTTTGATTTTGAATGTAAGAATTCAAATCTTAATTCAAGAAAACCTAATTCAAGCCAAGAAACTATTGTGACGTAACGCTAATTTTAGTTTTGAGTTCACTATTTGCTTCTACTAGTGAGTATTTGATTTCTCACTGATCAGATCTGACCTTAATGTGGTGGATGTCCACGCTTAGCTTTGGACTAGGTGGGTCTTGACTAATTCTCCAGTCTAGGCTAACCAAAACTAACCGAGACAAACCGATACAAACCGCCGACATTGATTGAGCAATGGTCCTGTTCAACGCGGTTTTCAATTTTATTTCTTTGCTCATTAAATATTTATAATTAAGTTTACCTGAATTCACGAATCGATTTCTTTTAAATTCCTCTCTGGCTCTGGCTGCTTATGTGAAAAAATACACAAAATCAATAGCAAGTGATCAAACACCACTTAAATATGCGCGAAGACTTACATCGAGTTTAGTTTAAGCAAATTCCGCAGTTAGAAATTACTTTAATAACTTTCGAGACAATCTGTTCTCTACCAAGCACTCCACAGAATTACATTGATGGACGCGCGATAGATTGGTAAAAGCCTTATTTTTGCTGCGCAAATTCCTCCTTTTGTTGGATTTGAGTGATAATTTATTTCTTTTTAAGTCATTCTTATTACAGCGCTATTTAGGCTGAATCTGTTTATTTCTCTACGACGCAATAGCTTTCAATTCTGAAATGTTTCAGACTGCTCTCCTTCTCCCTACTAGGTGGCGCATTTGTGGGTTTTGTCTTCGCTACAACATAAAAAATTGACAGTCTATTACAAACAACTGACAGCATTTTTCAATTGAAGCTTTTTGTTGTCAACATAATGAACGATTTAAGTAAAAATGAATTCAAAGAGCGTTGACAAATAAGGTGAATTCACAATCAGGTTACATATTTATTAGGCAGAGCAGAAGAAGCTCATTGAAAAATCCTTGAAGGAATGCCTGAAGAATATCTATAGAAATGTGAGCAGGAACATCTCAAGGAAGGTCTGCGAATTTTGCATAGAATCATAGGAAAATTCTACAAAATTTTCTAAAAGGTTATCACAAAAAAAATTATGGACAAATCATTTAGAGGCACACACACAAACTGACTTTCAGACTGTTATCTGTCACTGTAGTGTTGGCAAGGCCTGGATACAATATTCCTCTAATTGGTCGCAGTGGTTTTCACGGCTCTACAAAAAAGGCCTGGATACTTTTTTTCTTAGAAAGTACCAGCACATCGGTCCCAAGCCTCATTCAGGCCAAATTATGTCAAATTTTTTGAAACGAATCACATCGAAAGCACAGATTCTTGTACAGAAAAGCGGAAGACTGTATTTCAAGGTGCAAGGTGCAAGTTGACAGGTGCACTTGGAACCAAGTGGTTTTACAATAGTGGGCCAATTTTAAATTGCTAGTTCCTAGTGATTGTTGGTGTCAGTGTCAATTGTTTTCTTCATGGACCTAAAACAGCACAATGAAAGGAGAATCGGTAAAATGTTGGATCCTAAAATTCCCATTTTTTTTGAGGATTTCGAATGGACAAGCAAATAGTAAACATCATAAAAATCTGGACAAGCAGAAACCTTCTCAAAATCTCATTCGAATAAATGCGACTATAGCCTGTCCACGTTAAATTTCGGACTCTTTTCTTTCAGTGTTGATTTTGAATTATTTCACGGATGGCTTAAACGTTTCACTTATTCGACAGCTGAAACTTTTCACTTTATTTCGTGGTGCAACATGTTTACATTCTTGTTGCATTCAGTCAAATGGCGTCGAATTAAGTTGAAGTGTACGAACGGCCGCAAAATCCGAATTAACCGGTACGAGATCTTGCCAACAAACTAAAACTACCGGAATGTAATGTGTTTTGTGTTAGCAAATCATTTGATCAGCGCTTGACTGTGGATCGGAAGGTTGGAAGTGGAACAAATCGAAAAGTATGCTCCCGACAAATGGACAAGAAGCTGGTAGCCATTATTGTGACAAAATCTCAATCTTTCTGTGCTAAATGGGACTCGCCAAGTTGGAAAGTCAAAATCATACAAACAAAAAATAAAGCAAGGGCAAGGACTGCACAAAGTACAAAGTGAAAAAAGTGCCCAACCATGATGACAAGCAAAATGTCACTGCCAAAAGTCGTGATGACGGAGCTTTACACAAATGTTTTGCAAACATTTTCTTATATCATAATGGACGACGAAAGATACGTATTTGAAGACTTTAAACAGCTTCCGGTTCTGGATTTTTATACCGCAACGAAAAGGAACGCCGTTGCTGAGCATTTCCAGACAAAGAAGGTGTCCAAATTTTCGAAAAAGTACTTGATTTGGCAGGCCATATGCAGTTGTGGTCAAAAATCTAAGAGTTTTGGCTCTACCGGCACTATCAGCAAGGATGTGTACGAGAAGGAATGTCTGCAAAAGCGGTTGCTAACGTTTACCACGACTCACCAGCTCTGATTTGGCATGATTTGGCTTCTTATTACTAAGCGAAATCCGTCCTGGAATGGTATAAGGTACAAGAGATCAAATACGTGCCAAAAACTGCCAATTTATAGAACTGTCACCAAACGCCCAATTGAGAAGTACTGGTCACAAGATAAGTGGAAACTCTTCGAAATTAAGAACGCATATGGTACCGATGATTTCAAGAGCAGATGGAGAATCATGGGTGTACCACAGAAAATTCGAGATTTTTCTGATAGAAGGATTAAAAATTTTATCAACTGTTTCTAATGTATATCTAACTCTATTAAAGAGGTGTCCACGATGAAATTGCCACACACAAAATTGATTCGCAAAATTCGAGTTTTCATCCGATTGCCATCAAATTTTCAGATATTGAGAAATAACTATTAAACTTCATTTTACCATTTTACTCGTATTTTATTTACAGTTCATACGCAAATGCCCGGACCTTGGCCTTAACCCCGGCCATAAGATTCTGCACAACCTGTGAAACAACCGTTTTTAGCATGTAAACCCATACTTTCTTCAGTTCCTCGATTGTCTTCACTACTTTAGGTCGTTTAAGAAGGTGCTGCTTCATAATCGCCCAGTACTTCTCGATGGGGCGGAGCTCCGGAGTGTTGGGAGGGTTGAACATTTTCGGCACGAAATTGACCTTATTGTCCGCATACCACTTCAGCACGTCCTTGGAGTAGTGGCATGAAGCCAAATCCGGCCAGAAGATTGTTGGGACGTTGTGGGCCTTCAGGAGAGGAAGCAGCCGCTTCTGGAGGCACTCTTTTATGTACACCTGTCCGTTCATCGTGCCCTGGGTCACGAAAGGTGCACTCCGCTTCCCGCACGTGCAGATGGCTTGCCAAACCAGGAATTTCTTCGCAAATTTGGACATCTTCTGAGTGCGGACATGCTCCGGAACGCTGAACTTATCCTTGGCCGTGAAAAACAGGTTGCCGGGGATCTGTTTGAAGTCGGCCTTCACATATGTTTCGTCGTCCATGATGCAGCATTCAACTTTCGTCAGCATGTTGAGGTACAACTTCCTGGCACGGGTTTTGGCGGACTTGTTCTGCTTCTCGTCGCGATTAGGGGCCTTTTTGTACCTTGAACGTTCGAAGCCCAGCCTTAGTTTTGGCCTTCTGGACAAAACTCGGCTTAGGTGCAGCTTCTTAGCCACATCCCGAACGGAGGCGTTCGGATTTCGGTTGACGGCCCCAACTACGCGGTTGTGATTTTTGGTGTTGTACGGAATACTTTTTCCTTCACTTCTGGGCTTCCGATCGGTGGTCAACCGTTCCTCGAACCGCTTAATCACTCGCGACACCGTGGAATTCGCGATTCCCAACGTTTTAGCGATGGAACGATGCGAGAGATCCTTGTTCTCGTGATGAATGCGCAAGATTTTATCACGCACGAGCTTTTCTTTCGACTCCATTTCTGCGATTTGATCACGTTTTGATCACAGGACTTTAAAACTTGCAGGATGTAAATAATGCACTATGAACTAAATCCACCCAAATTTTCATTAAATTCTACCCAACGGTTAAAAAGTTAGAGCAATTTCATAGTGTGGCAATTTCATCGTGGACACCCTATCATATTGGTGTCCGAAATTTAACGTGGACAGGCTTTACCGCTAAGATTTGTGCTAGTGGCGGCTCTATGTCAGCTTACGCTAGGCTTTTCAACTCACACCATCAGAGGCGTCTCAAAGTGCAGTGCGATAACAATTGGTCTCCGAATGCGATCTGCTTGATTTAAAGAGAGGTTCCAGCAGTTAAATAGTCTGGAATGGCCCCAACAGCAACCATACTTTTGGTTTAAATTCGGGACTTTTATTTGAATATCGTTATAGCAAAATATCAAGAACAAATTGAGTTTTTTTTACAGCTTTTCATGATTCAAATCTGAGTCCCCTGTCGAGTTATTAGTACGAAACACTGAAGAAGTCTGCACATTGCAGACGAAATACGCGTATCTGTCAAGATAAGCAATTGTAGTTGAAATTAAATGGAAAATACTAATTTTTCTTCTCATTTCTAGTTAAAAATCGCAGGTTGGTCGAATAGCTAATTTATCTTCGCAATGACAACTTTTAACCAGTTAATCGTTTAATGCATTTACTAGAGGAAAATGCTTTTAAATACTTTTTCAACTGACCATAGTTAAATATTATGAATGTGTCTAAAAACGGCATTTCAAAACAGCGTTTAACGAGTTCATTAAGTCGAAACAAAACCTTTGATAGGAGTAGCAGGAATTTGAGAAAACGAGGTTTTAAGATCGTTGTAAACAAGCTGTGTAGATACTCATAAACCTGACTGAGATATGAAACCTATTGGCACGTCTACATACCATAATAAAACCAAATTGATATGTAGTGGCATTTATAAAACTTTAATAAAACTAAATAAAGGTGGATGGTTCTGGCAATGTTACTTGAGGTGGCCGACACGTACCAATAAAACATTTATTTTGTCAACCTTATTTTCAATCATTCTATCTTTCTAAACGTCTATAAATCATCAGTATTATGATTACAAATATTAGTATTTATGATTAATTTCGCCAACTGAAAATTTTAATTTATTCCATCGATCGAACAAGTTGACGAATAGCTTCACAATCTCATCTAATGATTCATTCCACCTGCTGGCATCTCCCAGAGCCAAACCAGAAATCTAAAAAATTTGCAACTCCCATTGCTATTTTCCGTCCTCACGCGTTAATCAGCGGATTTGAGAAGATCAAAAGTCAATTTAAAAACAGATAGAATCCACCACGAGATACAAGTTCCAATGCCAACCGGTCAGTCGATAATCATCTCCTTGGTCAGTGAGAATTGTCAAACAAACCGATTGTCAAACACCAGCGAAAATGCAGCTCCTTTTTTTTTGAGCTGCTAATTCCCAGTGACCGTGGATCAGAATTAGATAACACTTGTGTCCACTGTGGATTCAGCTTTTTTTTTTGTTAGGAGATGGTGATCAAAAATTGCACCTTCTCCTGACTGGTGCTTATTCGAATGCAAATTGCGTGAATGTCTTCGCGCGGAAGATTCGGACGGAGTCAAACCGGATTCAAAAAACAAAAAAAAAAACGATCATCAAAACTAGACGCACTGTATCGATTACGCCAGCGCGCTTCGGAGGCGCAGATTGTCTTTCCATCCTCGTCCTCCTCGGGGCCGTAGTCTGTGATTATTACCGAATTTGATTAGCATACAGCGCACAATCCGATGAGACAACACACGGACGGGTGAGTGCGTGGGGGAAAGTGGACTCGATCGAGTTTGCTGTGGGAATCATCGATGCTGTCATATGGCGCTGTAGAAGTTGGCCGAAGGTGGGAAATGAAACGAGTTCGTTGCTCATTGATATTCCGGAATCATCGGGAAGAGTTTGTTTGCTTTGATTTTACGATCAGGCAGAGTACAGTTTTCGATTGCGTGGCGAAAATCAAAAATCTGAATTCCAAAAACCTGGCGAGATCGCCTCAACACCAATAGATGCAATTTCCCAGTTTGTATGGGTGCACGCAAAAGCCGTTCAAGGACGTAGACGCACGATTCTCCGCCTCTGTTTGTTCTGGTTTTGTAATGATATTGTAACAACAGTATCAAGACCAGCACGATTTGCAACCCACAGACCGGAGCACGAAGAGAGCGAAGGCAGTTTGTGTGTTGATTTAAATTGTATCCCTCTTACTTTTCTCAGTTTGCTGCAAGAGCTCCCAGGCCGAGACTCGAGAGCTAGTGCGTTGGAATGCACCTTGCCATGCCAGGCAATCGATCCAACCTTTAGCAGTGACTAGTAGCACCACCGGAGAACCCGGTAATTGAGCGTAGATTTCAACAATAAAACCACGCTAATAATAAATACCAACTACTTGCAGCAGCAAACCGTGTAACTCTCGCTACTCCCCATAGCGAGCACCAAATTTAGACCTTAGGTGTGGTTTCAGCTTGAAGTCGGAGTGGCTGCACGCTGCTTCGGTGGGTGCCGGACTATTGTTGTTACTGCTGCGAATCAAACACACGCATCTTGCAATCTTTTACCCGCTCGTTCACTCCGCCGACGTCGGCCGGACCCTTTTCTGCGCCGAGAGAAGAACTGGTCTGGTGGTTTCGTGTTGCTGATACTTAACTCTTTTTCACAACCCGGAGCAACTCTTGTGGAACGCTGCGATATGTGGTAGTCGTTTTGCTGAAACCACTACTATATTAAGGCCTAAACGATGGCGGTGAGACTAAGTCTTGGTTAATTAAATCATAACACACACCTGCTGGGTTGAAAACGAAGGGACCACACCGGGCACCAACTGGCGCGTTTCTATAGTTTGAATTTGTTTTGCCTTTGGAGCTCGAACGAGCCGGAGTCGTCAAGGCAAGCTTGGATCGAAATAATCGAATGGACTGAAGCGGGTTTGTCTAGTTTGTTTCTATCTAGGTGAACCGAAAGGCTGTTCTGAATTTCAAATTTTGGGGTCAACAACTAGGCTTTTTTTGATAGGATTGATATGATATGGTTAATCAAGATTGCGACATGGAATAGGATCGGAGCAGTTAACCTTATGATTTTGAATCATGTTGAATTTGCTACACTTATTAAGTTCTTAACAAATCATCAATCAATGAGTTAGCTCATGATTATGAATGATCAAGAGCTCAAAAAATCAATAGGTATTGTGGCTATTTGATTTTATTTTTCATTATCGTACTTAGATTGACTGATTATAGATAAAATAAGATGCTGATTTGAAGATTGTATTTCAAATTTTGTCCTTCTATTTAGTCAAAAATATATTAAGATCATGGATATGAAAATGATGAGAAAATTATTAAATTATGACCCAGATGACTCAGCATATTTTTAGAAAGAAATATTATTAAGATATTCAGATAGTTTTCTTATATCCAGACGTGTTCACATTGAAATCGTGATTATCTCTATCGATTTTTTTTAATGCCACTTTTTGCAAGCTGTCATTTTTCTTATTAATTAGTTCTTATTCATTTCGGCTCAGTAGGATTAATTTACCGATAACTGGTTTCCAGAGATGATTTTTAAAATTTGGTATTTGATGAAGTGTAACTCTTGGCGAACTATAAAACTTTTTTCTGTCCTAACTGTTGTATCAATAGTTTTATATTCACTGTAGTATTCAAATTATAAAATCTGTATCCACACTAATCGGGACACCTTCAAATCATTGTAACTTTTGAAATATTGCACGTAGGAATGACAAATTTCACTGTAGTATAGCTGAGAGTCTATGATGAAAAAGACTATGATTGATGTTTACATTTCATGTTTAGTATTCAAGATGGCGACGGAAGAAAAACAAGTGCGCGAGCGCGAATTTTGTACGGGCGTATGGCAAATCCTGAGTTGTCAATACGGGACCTTGCAAAAACATTGGATTTGCCTAAATCCACTGTTCACGATGTGCTCAAATCATTTTCGGAACGGTGGCGGTGGAGAGGAAACCGAGAAGTGACCAAAACGCGCTGATCCTGTCATG
Source organism: Aedes japonicus (assembly GCA_034211315.2). NCBI lineage: Eukaryota > Metazoa > Arthropoda > Insecta > Diptera > Culicidae > Aedes > Aedes japonicus. Next base: position 13,619 of record JASCZW010011900.1, read on the forward strand.
GACCGAAAGGATATTAACGAAATACCCAAATCTCTCCATTCGAACTGTGGCTCTTAAAATAGGGATGTCGCCTGGTTTAGTTCAAAAATCAAAACAGCGTTTGGGACTTAAGTCGTATAAAGTAACAGACAGTTCCAAATCGCATGAGCATGAGCATGAGCATGAGCATGTTTGACCGCCCGAGATTGCTACTCCGTTGTTACCAGATCAGCTGCAATTACACAGAGAACCAACAGATGATGTTTGGAACTGACATACATCCTCAATGTGTAAAAGCTGGAGATCCCAAGCTAAGGTAATACCGGCGCCGGCCTCGTCCGAATGCAAGTCAGATAAGGAAAAGGTAGGAATATGTTGACATGATACTCGCTTTGTTGGAAGCCGCGGAGTCCACTGCACTTCCACAAGAAATCACTGGGATTTTGGATAACAGGATTGGGTGGCAGCAGGGTTCGTTTTGGTAAACGTTAAGCTGAATTCACGCGACGCCTTCAAAAATATCTAAATTTATTTCTGATTTCCGGTTTGAACCAATTTAAACTAACAGTAAGAATGCTATTGGGGCCACTCACAAAGTGTGATGGTGGTTTCAAATTGGGAAAACAAGGTGAAGTCATTATGAAAATTTGAACCGATTTAAACCAACAGTAAAGATGCTATTGGGGTCACTCACAAAGTGTGATAGTGGTTTTTAAATTGGAAAACAATGTGCTCTTAAATTATGTATGAAAATCGATTTGTACCGAATTAAACAAACAGTAAGGATGCTATTGGGGCCACTCACAGAGTGTGATGGTGGTTTTCATATTGGGAAAACAAGATGATTTTAAATTTTAAATTTAAATTTTAAAAGCCGATGTGGACCGATTTAAACCTACAGTACAGATGCTATTGGAGCCGCTGACCAACAGTGATCGTTGTTTTTCACTGGATAAACGAAGTAACTTTCCATAAAGATGGAATGTAGATTTATGCCGATTTAAACCAACAGTAAGGATGCTATTGGGGCCACCCACAAAGTGTGATAGTGGTTTTTGATTGGGAATATATGGTGATTTTAAATAGTGCTCAAAAGCCGATTTGGACGATTTAAACCAAGAGTAAAAATTCCATTGGAGCAACTCACATGTTGTGATAGTGGTTTTAAAAAGTGCTGGAAAGCCGATTTATACGAATTAAACCAACAGTAAAGATGCTATTGGGGCCACTCACAAAGTGTGATAGTGGTTTTTCATTGGAAATATATGGTGATTTTTTTTTTAAGTTATGCTGAACAGCCAATTTGTACCGATTTAAGTGATGCTATAGTGGCCACTCACCAAGCGTCACATATATACACATATATACATGCATTTGTACACACATGTACACATTTACTCATACATACACACATATGTACACATACATATACAGTAAATAAGCATATACATTACGTACATATATCTGAATACACACATTTAAACATACACACAAATATACACCTATAGCATAGCATAGCACACACACCCGTACACAGCGTGAGGGGAGTCACCGAGATAAGCCTATCCACTTTCACCCAACACCTCGCCAAAATAATAAGTGTCATAGAATCGTTCATTATGATCCAATAGAACGAATAACAATGCAAACAATTCATCTCCTCCCTGACTCCCGTTGGCCAATTTGAGTTCATACATTATCCAAGCAAAAGGGCCCCACTAAGATTGAACTAATGCAATATCTTTTATTGATATTGCTAAAGTAGCATGATGCATTAGTAATGCATTATTGCATTGGTAATGCATCAATGCATTCTTAAAACTAATGTAACGCTTCATAACTTGACAAGCGTTGAATTGATGCAATTTCGCATTAACAATGTTAATTTTGGGTTAAAATAAATGCTATACTATAATGCTTGTGGTATATATGAAATACACGCACTCGCACACACAAACACACACACACACACACACACACACACACACACACACGCACACACACACACACTATTGCCAAACAGCCAACTTATCTTCGCAATGACTACTATAAAACTATTTGGTCATTTGGTGACTTCTCTCAATGCCAATTTGCCGTTTAGTCCATTTACGGGAGGGAAAATGGTTTTAAAATTCTTTTTCAACTGACAATAATAAGATAATTGAAAGAGTCCTGAAACGGCAGTTCATAAAGTCGTAATAAAACCTTTGACAGAAGTAAAAGGAATTTCAGAAAACAGGGTTTGAAGATCGTTGTAAACAAGCTGTATAGGTTCTCAGAATCTTGACTAAAATATGCAACCTTTGGGCACCTCTTGGTACCATGCTAAAACCAAATTTATTTCTTGTGGCTTCCATACACCTTGAATAAAACTAAGTAAAGGTGGATGGTTTGGGTAATGTTACTAGAGTATATATTAAATAAGACACGTTCTGATTCTGTTCACTCTTACTAACGATTGAGCTGAAAATTTTCTTTTCACTGCTGCAAGTGATTTACTCTTTATTACTGTTCAACACATCGTTCCATAAATATATGACACATAATCAGAGATTTGATAGCCAGTAATCTAATAGCCAAAACTAGCCAAAAGTAATCTATACTTTTAAAATAACATAATATCAACCAAGATGTTTAAATCACGTTTTGTTTTATAACGATAGATTTGTTGTACACTCAGTAGCAAAAAAAAAGCCGAGCAAAATTTTGTTTGCAAAAAACTCCATGTTGAACCTCCTGTAAATTTGCCAATTAACAATATTTTTGGCTGAAAGTGTTATGCAGTATTATTGATAAAATTCACCTCGGCTTTTTTTTTGCACCAATATTTCAGCAAGGTCAGTATCGGGTGAAAAAGGGAAATGCTTATGTTGGTGCGTCAACTTTGACGTCAGCTGTAGTCCAAACCACTTGATGGAAATAGTTCAAATTTTGTCCACATTATTTTTTGTAGTTTTGTAAGCTAAAGAAATTTTTTGATCATGCTTCCTAAATTTTACAGAGAAATACGGATTTTTGAAATTGATTTGTCCATAAACAACTTTTTTCACGTATGTTATGATAACTCCAAATTCATAAATTTTATCAATTTGAAATTTTGGTCACATAAGGTTTATACATAGGTTATTAAAGTGTCAAATTTTCAGCCAAAAATTTGATAATTGACAAAGAAACAGAAAATTGAACAACGCCGTTTTTGGAAGCAAAATTTTGCTTGGCTTTTTTTTTGCTACTGAGTGTACTAGATGCGGTTTTCACTTTTTGTATTCTATAAAGTCTGTCCACGTTAAATGTCACTTTTCTTTCAGTTAAGATTTTGAATCATTTCACGGATTGCTTATACGCTTCACTTATATGACAGCTGCAACCCTTCACTTTATTTCGTTTCTACCGGTACTATCAAGAAGGATGTGTACGATAAAGAATGTCTGCAAAGTGGTTGCTACCGATTATCAGAAGCCACGGCTCTTGTCACTATGCGAGATCCATCCTGGAATGGTACAAGAGGTCAAAAACGTGCCAAAAACAACCAATCTTTCCATTACCTCGCCCAATAGAGGGCTCTAGTTATGCGAAAACTCTTTAAAACTTAGACGAAAGCAATAGATCCCAATGATTTCAAGAGAAGATGCACCGGTAGAAAAAATCATTTGATTTTCTGAGAAATGAGGTCTATCTCAGTTGTTTCCAGTAATAATCATCTACAGTACAGTACAGTCTTCAGCAGAATTGTTTTACGGCGTTGGACTAACCAATTTGTGTCATTTGATTCCAGTTTAATAGGTAATTTTACCGCTAGAGGCGCTTTGCATTCGAGTAACTAAACATGAGTGCTGTGACGCGTTGGGATAAGGGATAATTGGTTTTATCCTAGGATATGTCGAGAGCCTCACCAGTAAGGACATATCAGTCTTCAATATACTTGTCCAAGTAGTCAAGTCCTTTCTAGAGGTGGTCACACTTCCAGATTGTGACTGCTGTATCTCGAGAGTCTAATTAGTTAGGACGATGCTTACTTCACCTAACTTATGCTAGTGGCCAAGCTCTTTTGAACGGTAGTTGGTAGTACATTTGAACTTCTTGTTAGTTTACGCTGTACATACCCCTAGAGTTAAACAATAAGAAGAGACAAGAAAGTAGCATGCGAAAATGGTAAAGCAGAAGCAAAAGTAGTAAGTATCAGCAATACGGAAACAGAAATTTGAAGAAATTAGGAGTAGAACTATGAAGTGAAAAGAGAGAGGGATGGAGAAAAAGAGGGAAAGAGAGAGAGAAAGTTGCTGGGAGAACCTCCCGTCGTTTACACCGCTAAAATTGGCCGACTACGGTGGGCTGGATATTTCGTTAGAATGTCGGACGTTAGCCTTTTAAAATTATTCTCGAAAGCGAATCGACCGGCTCAAGAAGAAAATGCGCCATGACTAAAGTTGATCTATCATGTAAAAATCGACGTGCGGACCTTTCACAGACAGCGAGATTGGCCATAAAGAACGGTACCCAACTGTAATTTCGACAAATTCAAATCAAACAAACTCTCTCAAAATTGAATTACTCATCCCAAAAAGGACAGATTGCATTGGTGAATTTATACGCAGTAAATTTCCAACCGATTGATGTAAAAATCTTGAAAATCTTTAGATCATTTGTTAAGTTAAAAGCGTTTAATTTGTAACGATGTTTCGTGACGGTCGTTTGTTTTAAAATTTTCAATTGACACCCTACCTTTGCCTTAGGAAGTAGTCTACGTCAAAACAAATCTCCTTAAACAATCACATTAAGTTATACAGGGTGCAGCAGAAAATTATGCGAAAATGTTCAAACTTGAGTACTGGGTTAATTCGTGTAGCTAGTGATTAATTTCTGTCGAAAGTGTATTTGTTTATGTTTACTTTCAAGTGCTGCATCCAAACATTCTATTTGTTTTAATGCCAATTCGTCAAAATGTTCGCGAAAGACGTGATCACCAGTTTGTTGCTCGCCCAGAATATAAGCCAAAAGAGATTGCCAAGGTAGTAGGGTACCATTTGCCGCATAAAAAAGTCTCTGCAGGATGGTCCTAAGCAGCGGAAGCCGAGAAACGGACGTCTGCGCTTTGCACGCACGCCGAACATGATCAAATCGGTCCGTGCAAAAATTGCTCGCAATTGGTGCGTTCCATAAGAAAACTTGCAAAGGAAGCCAATATTTCGGAGAAATCCATGCGGAAAATCATCAAAGAAGACCTGCATGCAACTTTCAGAGCCAGAATAAAACGCCATTTGATTACGGACCGGGTCAAGGAACTACGAGTGACTCGTTCCAAGAGATTGCTTTCCTTGTTGAAGAAGGAAGAAATGATAATCCTGTTCTCCGACGAAAACCTTTTCATCATCGATGCTGTGGCTAACTGCCACACTGACCGGTTCATTTCACCGCAGAAAATGGAGAACGTTCCGGAAAAAGCGAAATTCAAATTTCAAACCAAACATCCGGTGTCATGATGTTTGGCTTGGTGTCGTCCAACAGTTTGAAAATGCAGCCTGTTTTCATTGATACTGGAGTTACAATCAAAACCGAATGATCAAAACCGAAATCGGTATTTTAAAGGACCAAGTGGACCTGGGTGAAGGCCAACATCTCCGAGGACCAAAATGTTGTCCTACAGCAGGATGGAGCGCCGTGTCACACGTCCAATCGAGCCCAACAATGGTTGAACGATAACATGAACACGGAGGACTTCGCCTGAAAGGCATGCTCTGACTTCCGGTGTCGGCTCGAGGATGTTATTAATAAAAATGAAGGAAACATTAAATAAATTTGTTTAAAAAGACTTTATAAAGGTGAGTGCACTCGAAAATATTGATATTATTGTTTAAATTAGTTGAAAATGGAATTAAGAAATGGAAAAAAAAAATCGCATTATTTTCTGCCGCACCCTGTGTGTACGCGAAATATATTCATCTCTCATTTGTAACATTTTGAATTCTAGAGTAAATAAAATGGAAGTCGTTAAAACTTCTAGTTAATAAGGGAAAAAATCTAAAAAATCATTCAATCAAGAAATGATCGAGATATTAAGCGTCAATTTCTCGTGACGGCAGCCATTTGTAAATCGTATACAATCGTCAAGGTTTGCAACGAAGAGAAAAGTTATATTTTGATAGCCAAATAATAGACAAATTCACATTGAACAAACTCTCTCAAAATGTAATTGGTTGTCCTGAAAAGGACGAACTTTGGGCCGCATTTGAATTTGAATTCAAGGACTGGCCCGCATTTGATGGTTTTAACCTTCTCGGTGTAGTTAGCCTCAGTCTAAATTTAGCTTTTAAAACAAAATTATATCACCTTTTATTTTTGTGATTTTCAGTATTTTCAAATTGTTAACGGATGATCTTTTATAAACGAATTCATACGCGGGAAAATTACCAACCGATTGATGTAAAGATCTTGAAAATCTTTCAAAGCTTCTTTTTACCGAATGTGAATTGCCGGGTCTTTTTTAACACCTTCTATAAGATATGGTACAGTCTTGTTGTCCACTATATTCGCCGCAGAACGCTAGTTTGCCTTGAACTGTTTCTCGCTCACAGCAGCTTTTTGAGTCTTCTTAAGGTTCCGCTTGACGATGTTCCAATATTCTTTTCGATTGGGCTGAGCTTCGGCGTGTTGGGAGGGTTCTTGTCCTTGGGCACCACTTGAACGTTTTTGGCAGCATACCACTCCATGGCCTTTTTTCCGTAATGGCAAGATGCCAAATCCGTCCAAAATAGAACGGAACGATTGTGTCGCTGCAGGAAAGGCAGCAGACGTTTTTGGAGGCACTCGCTCAGATAAATTTCTTGGTTGACGATGCTGGTCGCAATGCACTTCTCATGCTAAAACATGCTCCCAGCGCCTAAACTTGAAACTTTACAGCAAAGTGATGTTCTACAACATGGTTTGTATCATTAAGGCCCATTTTTCAAATGTTGATTAAAATTAGGGTGGTCCTCATTTTCACGGAATTTCAAAAACTAACTTTTTTATTTGCAGAAATAGACGTTTACATTCTTGCGCAAAATTGTAGCGCGAAGAATTTCATGGAACTTTCATACATAAATTTTTTGTAGCATGAAAATTGACCGATTTAGAGCAATTTCTCCTCATCAATTTAGGGTGTACCATAAAAGAAGTGTTTTTTTGCCCAAACTTTTATATTTCAATTCCCACCATAAAGTTGTGTCGGGACGAGTTTTAGAACTTTTAAAGACGCGTACTTTGGTATACAAATTTTATGATAGCTCGAATGATAGCTCGAATCTGGCTCCACTTGACGCTTACATTTTTTGAGTCTGCTTCTCCCTCCCAGGTGGGACTTATATGCGATTATATTTAAAATGGGACAAACTGCATCAATGTTTTTATTAAAACGCTTAGAACACCGATAATTACTGACTCGACTGACATTTTTCGGCAGTATAGTCAAAAATTCTAAATACAGCTGTTTGTCCAACATCTCTTGCACAGTAGAAACGAAATCAAGACGCAAATTGCACCAGATCAAAGCCGAATCTATCGCTTCTTCAATTTATCGATTCATTTCAGTCAGATTCCCGAAAACCCAGAACCCCTCCTCTGCACACAAGCATCGAATGCAAATTGCACCCTCGGGGTGCAATTCACACCGTATCTCTTCGGCACTTCGGTCGTTGTTGTGCAAACCGCAACTGCAAATTTGCTCCGTAAATCAAAACACCGCCACGAAGTGACCTTTTCAAAAGTGCATTAAGAAACAGATGGAACGCCACGCTCCTACCCAAATAAAACTGAAACCTGCGACCGACGATAAAATATCAAACTTACCGTTTCGAGTTGCACACGAGAAGAAGACGAAGGACTGACTGTCTTGTCTCGGAGGGGTCAAACCGTGACGCACTCCGCAATTAATTCCGATATTTTCCGAAATCACACACTGAACGCATACGCGCACACTCACACACACTGATTTATTGGTTCACTGCAATTTTCCGCGGCGTCACTTTTGCTATCACTTCGGGCACTTTTGGTTTGCTTTGCCTTTGTCTCAACGCGCGAGCCGATTTCCTCACTTTTTCCGCTCGTTTCTGGTATCACTGCCACCGCTGCTGTATCCTTTCATATATGTTATATATTCCACCGGGGGCTTAGGCTCTATTGTTGTGCTCACTATCAAGCGGAAATTACCCACCCGAGGGGCCTTGCTTCACTTGGTTTTTGTTTTACGCCGGATTATGTTTTTTTGGTTTGCTGCGAAAAAAATAGAAACAATCAATGCAATTTAATCGATCGCGAATCGCGAATAGCGCTTCCATATTTCACCATTTTGAGCACCTCGAAGAAAGAAGAAGAAGGAAAAAAAGTGGAGAGTTGTTTGTTTTTTTTTTTAGCACTTGCTGAAAACGTTTTGGCTTTTCCCTGGCTGGCGATCGTGCAAGTAGGCGCTGGGAAGCTGTTTTTCCTCTTGATTGCGCGATCGAAAGCGAAAACAGATATTGGTTTGGGTGTTGGTTGGTTGGCTGGCTGTTGGCTGGGGTGGTTGCAACGGTTAGAGCGCACTGCAATTGCAGCGAGGTGGTAATGATTGCTCGTTTACGGACTGTCCGGTGGTGCGATGAGGTTCATTAGCAAAAGGGTTTTGGGAAGTGGGGAATAGGGAAATTGCTGAAGACACCAATTACCGAGGGAAAGGTTTACAATGGAGGGAAAACAAAAGCGTCGAAAGGCGGTTTTTTTAATGGTAATGATTATTGGAGATAATTTTCAATTTGCTTGGTTTGCTGTGGAATTTACGTTATTTTTTCGCTTATTTTCGGTTTTAACAACAATATAATCGTTTGATAACTGTATCTTGGAACATGTTCCAGGGTGGCCACACAATCTTAGTTTAAAAATTCCCGCATTTTTCCCGAATTTTTTCCGCATTTTTGCCGTATTTTTTCGACTGTTAAGATGAGTTAATATAAATAACTCGTAGCTAAATCTCTGAGCTCCCAAACTTTTCCCAGTTTGATTTACCACCAGACACTTACCATTTATTTAAAACTAGCTGATCCCGGTGCGAGCGTTGCTACGCCTGCAACTAAATGAATGAACATTACATAGAACTGACGCTTTTTTTTAATGAGTTTTTTTTTTGAGTAATAAGGAGTTAAAACTTCTATCCGAACATTCTTCTTACCCAGACAATACACAGTTTGTGGCTTAGTTACCTGGATAATTCTCAGGATTGGTTAAAATTTGTGTTTGAATTCACCATAGAAACATTTCTTGCATTCAAAAAACCCTGCATACCATTTTTGATTCCATTTGCTTGATTAGTTCTCAAGCTACGCAGAAATTTGTGTTTCATTTGTATGTGATCCGGAAGGGGGAAGCGGTCTCAAACAATCATAAGAACCTTCCCCAGCCCCAAAAAAACATATTTTCACTCCGATTGGTCAGACAGAAATCCATTTTAATATAAATAAAAATCCTGTTTCCAATTACCCCCACATGCCAAATGTGGTTTCATTTACTTGAATAGTTCTCGAGTTATGCAGAAAATTGCGTTTCATTTGTATGAGAGCCCTCCCCCCTTTCAGAGGGCAAACCACCATAGGAATATGTCTGACCTTCAAAAAAATCCACATGCCAAATTTGATTCCATTTGCTTTATTAGCTCTCGAGTTATGCAGGAATTTCTATGAAACCCCCCTCATTAAGAGGGCAGAGTGGTCTTAAACCACCATAGGAATATGTCTCTCCTTCAAAAAATTCCACATGCCAAATTTGATTCCATTTGCATTATTAGTTCTCGAGTAATGCAAAAAATTGTATTTCATTAGTATGAGAGCCCCTCCCCCCCCCCCCTCTTCAGAAGGCGGAGGGGTCTCAAATCGTCAAAGAAACATTTCTCTCCTTCAAAAACCTCCATATGCCAAATTTGGTTCCATTTTCTTGATTAGTTCTCGAGTTATGCAAAAATTTGTGTTTCATTTGTATGAGAGCCCCCCTCCCCCTTCAGAAAAGGGAGGGGTCTTAAATTAGCATTGAAACAGTATTCATCTACAAAAACCTCCACATGCCAGATTTGGTTAAATTTGCTTGATTAGTTCTCGAGTTATACAGAATATTGTATTTCATTTGTATAGGAGCCCCCCCTTTTAGGGCGAAGAGGAATCTGAAACCATCATAGACACCTTTCTTGCCTTTAAAACCTCACACATGCTAAATGTGGTTTCTTTTGCTTGGGGTCTCAAACCACCGTAGAAACATTTCTTGCCTACAAAACCTCCACATGCCATATTTGGTTCCATTTGTTGGATTAGTTCTCGAGTTATGCAGAAAATAGTTTTTCATTTGCATGGGAGCCCCCCTTTCTAAAGGCGGGAGGGGTGTCGAACTATAATAAGATCCTTTCCCGGACCCAAAAAACCCCTGCATACAAATTTGCATAGCGGTAGGGATAGTTCTCATGTTTGGTTGAAATTTGTTTCATTTGTATGAAAGCCCTCCTTTTTAGAGGGAGGAGGGGCTTTGAACCACCATAAAAACATTTCATGCCTTAAAAACTCGTCCATTCCAAATTTGGTTCCATTTGCTTGATTATTTCTCGAGTTATGCAGAAATTTGGGTTCCATTTGTTTGAGAGCACCCCTCCCCCTTCCTCCTCAAATGACGGAAGAGTCTCAGATCACCATAGAAACATTTCCCTCCTTCAAAAACTTCCACATGCGAAATTTGGTTCCATTTCTCTTATTAGTTCTCGAGTTATGCAAGGATTTGCGTTTCATTTGAATAGGTTGCCCCCCTTTCAGAAAGGGGAGGGTCTCAAATCAACATAGAAACAATTTTTGTCTTCAAAAACCAGCACATACTAAATTTGGTTCCATTTGCTTGATTAGTTCTCGAGTCATGCAGAATAGTGTGTTTCATTTGTATTCGGAGACCTCCTCCCCCTCCTTTAGGATTGGAAGGTGTCTCAAACCTACATAGAAACATTTTTTGTCCTAAAAACCACCACATGCTTAATTTTGTTCCGTTTGCTTGATTAGTTCCGAGTTATGCAGAATATTGTGTTTTATTTGTATGGGAGCCCCCCTATTATGACAGGGGAGGGTTTTCAAGCTACCATAAAAACCTTTTTTGCCTTCAAAAACTCACACATGCTAAATTTGCTTTCTTTTGCTTGATTAGTTCTCGAGTTGTGTAGAAATTTGTGTTTCATTTGTATGGGATCCCCATTTTCAGTGAAGGGAGGGTCTCAAACCATCATAAGATTATTTTCCGGCCCCAAAAATCTCTGCATACGAAATTTCACGCCGATCGGTCTTTCCGCTCGCGAGTTAAATCGTGACAAAGGAAATCCCAACTCATTTCTATTTATATAGATACGCCTTTTTGTGCGACAGGATGAGCCAATTTTCAACAAATGTTGTCAAATTTGGTAGCTCCTTCTTGATTCTAGCCAAAATTCGTCCAAACCATTTTCTTTTCTCTGGAATTCGGCAAACAACGTCAGACACAGCTGCCCAAATTCTTCTTTCACCATGTGTTAACACCCTTACAAACGCTAGATCTTCTAAGGGCATCTTCAACGGTGGTCCAAATCGTGGTTTGGATTTATTTGCTTAGACCAAACGCAAAAAAAAATCGCTGCATCGCTGGTGTTTGTAAGTTTTGTTTTATACCGGATCTAATTTGTATCATTTCAGAACTTATATAAGCTTCTAAGTTTCTTACTGAACGCACCCTTTAAAAATTTAATTCAATGAATTTCAGAATATATATGAAGACTGGATGGAAATTTCTATAATGAACATGAACAGAAGTTGATTAAACTTCCCGGCAGTTGAATAAAATATTTGGAAGGTTCCATATAATCATGAAGTTTGCTCGCTGTCTTTCGAGAAGAGAAATGGTGATAACTTTAGAGAAGTTCATTGAATTGCCGAAAAATTATTAACGTTTCTGGAAACTTGGATGAACTTCCAAAAACTTTTGCTGATCATCCATGGAATAGGAACAACTTTCTGGAAATGACGGGAACTGAGAAAATCAGGTTTCGCTTCCCAGAAGTTGTTTTAACTTCCAGCAGGTACATATTCCGTGGAAAAAAAAAAAAGCAGAATATCACACATATTTAAATAACTTACAGAAAATTGAAAAAAAAATCTTGGAAGCCGTGGAATTTCTGTGGAAAAGTTAGCATAACCGAGATGTTGTTAAACCGTACAAGAACTTTTATGATCTTTAAGATTGAATAGGTGAAAATTTTATGAAATTGATTAAAAAGTAGTTGGTTTCTTTATTCTCGTTTTGGATTTGGGTTCGAAAAAATTATCAGTAGTAGAAGTTTAAGTACTTCTAAAACCTAAATACCCTGAACTTTTGGGATGTTTTCGGAACGATTGGAAAGTTTCTCGATCACCTGAAGTTCGAGGAAGCTCCACAAACCTATGGAAAAATCCTTTGAATGTTTCCTAAGCGTTTCGAATGCTCCAAAAATCCATTTCCTGTTTATCTGGGACGTCTTCTCGAATTCTGGAAAGTTCCCCAATCTTGGGGGAAGTTTTCTGAAATTCTTGGAAGATCGCAGGACTACTGAAAAATTTCCTGAATTGCTGAATCCCCTGAGCATCTAGGAGTTTTTTTTGGAGCTTCTGGAAAGTTCCCTGAACTTCTGGGAAATTTTCTAAATTTCTGGGACGCTCTCTGAACGTCTGAGATGTTTTCTGACCTTTTGGAAAGTTTCCTGATCTTTGGAGGAGTTCCATGATCTTTGTGAGCATTTCCTGAAGTTCTAGAGAAGTTTTTTTGAATTCAAGAGAAACCCTGAACTTCTAGGGGAAAGTTTCCTGAAATTCTTGGAAGATCGCAGGACTACTGAGAAATTTCCTCAATTGGTGAATCCCCTGAGCATCCAGGAGTTTTTTTGGAGCTTCTGGAAAGTTCCCCGAACTTCTGGGAAATTTTCTAAATTTCTGGGACGCTCTCTGAACGTCTGAGATGTTTGCTGACCTTTTGGAAAATTTCCTGATCTTTAGAGGAGTTCCATGATTTTTGTGAGCATTTTCTGAAGTTCTGAGAAGTTTTTTGAATTCAAGAGAAACCCTGAACTTCTGGGGGAAGTTTCCTGAAATTCTTGGAAGATCGCAGGACTACTGAGAAATTTTCTCAATTGGTAAATCCCCTGAGCATCCAGGAGTTTTTTTGGAGCTTCTGGAAAGTTCCCTGAACTTCTGGGAAATTTTCTAGATCTCTGGGACGCTCTCTGAACGTCCTGAGATGTTTTCTGACCTTTTGGAAAGTTTCCTGATCTTTGGAGGAGTTCCATGATTTTTTGTGAGCATTTCCTGAAGTTCTGAGAAGTTTTTGAATTCAAGAGAGAAACCCTGAACTTCTGGGGAGAAGTTTTCTGAAATTCTTGGAAGATCGCAGGACTACTGAGAAATTTCCTGAATTGCTAAATCCCCTGAGCATCCAGGAGTTTTTTTGAGCTTCTGGAAAGCTCCCTGAACTTTCAGAAGGAAATTTTCAAATTTCTGGGACGTTCTCTAGAACGTCTGAGATGTTTGCTGACCTTTTGGAAAGTTTCCTGATCTTTGGAGGGGTTCCATGATTATTGTGAGCATTTCCTTAAGTTCTGAGAAGTTTTTTGAATACATGAGAAACCCTGAACTTCAAGAAAGTTTCTTGAATTCCTACATATTCGCTGAACTTTTAAGAAGTTCTGTATATGTCTAGCAAGTTTTATGAAATTCTAAGGAGTTTACTAAACCTCTAGGAAGATCCGCAAACTGTTGAAAAGCTTCATGAATTTCCTGACTGTTCTCTTTTGGAAGTTCTCTTATTTTCTGGAAAGTTCCTTGATTTTTGTGAAGTTCCCTGAACATCTTGAGTAGCTCTATGAACTTCTAAAAAATACTCAAAATAATCTGATAAGTTTTATAAACTTCTGGAAGCCCCTTGAATTTCTGGATAGTTACCTCAACTTCTGTGAGGAAACTTCCTGAACTCGTGGTAAGCTCCTTGAATTTGTGGACAATTCTCTGAATTTCTAGGAAACAATATCAATTTCAGGAAAGTTGTCTGAACTTCTAGGAAGAACCCTTCATTTCTGGAAAGTTCTCTGATTTTATGGTATATTACTTTGACATCAGGGAGAATAGCTAAGCCTCGGGAAAGTCTAGGTCAAATCTCAAAAGTATACCGAGCTTCTGATAAGTTCCCTGAGTTTCTAAGTGCACTTGGGAGATAATTTTTGTCCATCAGTTTTTCAACCTTTTCCGAATTGAGGGCGTAAATACTGAGGCCCATAAGTCTTAAGGACAGTTTTGCACAAAAAATCCTCAGGGTCAGCAACCCCCAAGTTTTCGTCGAGATAACTAGCTGAGCACATACGCCAACATCTGTTAAGCTGCAGTGCACCTATGTTACACTAAGGCCAACATATCCAGCTGCATCGCAACAGCTGAATCAACAGTCATCAGTTGTCAACTATAAAGATGTTAAAATAGACCACCGCTGGAGATGCTCCAAGCGGTACGTTTTGAAAAGGCTGAACAATCAGATCGGTGGACCGAGTAAATGACAAAAAACGCAACTCAAATCATTTTGAAGAAGGTGTGAGTATGGTTCCTTCCATATGACAAAAATTCCCGATGATTTTGGATTCCCGCCTTTTCCCGCATATTCCCGATTTTTCCCGAGTCTGTGGCCACCCTGATGTTCTGTATTGACAGAACTCCCGCCCACCCTTTCTTCAAATCAAGATTAAATCAACACACGTTCTGAACCAAACAACAAGGTGACAACAGTGACAAGTCACGATTGCCGTTCAATTCTTGCCAGCAGTCCTCGCAGGTGTCAACGGTTTTAAAATCCACCCGCACCCAAGGGAATCGATCCATGTTCCAATTGTGTGCGCAAGTTACTGAAATTCAAGCTACCTTCCAACGGCGCAAAGCCAGCAATTATTCCGACGCCAATCTCGCACAGCAACAAGTCCGCAGCCAAATGTGCACCTTGGAATGTCGGCTTCAGCCATCAGGTTGAAATGGTTTCGCAGAGTCCATTTATTAGATTTCCTTTTTGCATTTGCAAACCCGGCCTCTTCGGTCGACTCAACGAGACGGTTTGAACTCTGACTTCGGCGCAATTATCGAATGGCTTCAACTTCTGTGACCTCTCGATTCCATTTGCGACTTCAACATAAAGCAACAATGTTGATAAATTAAGCCAAAACTAATGCACTTCCGGAGCATTTGGAAAATTGGAAATTTTCCAACCAAGAAGTTCAAAAGTGACACTATCAATCCACGATCCCGTCAGCTCCTATAAACAATGAGGAAAGTTACCTCAACTGGAGAGTCTCAAAAACCCGCACCTGTCAATGTCAACCACTTGAATTCACCAGATGATGGATTTTGCTTTTTTTTTATCTTCGCGTCTCGTTGTTCAATGGGGACTTGGCGAGGATTGCTCAACGCAAGAAAGAAGAAAAAAAGTCAGCCACATTTTCCCTCTCGTAGTAGTTTTGAATACAGACCGGTGCTGGGACAACTTTCGCTTCCACCAGCCAGGGTCCGCGCGCATGCGAGGTTTTATGCAAGTCGTAGGCCTAGCCGAGCCAAACTAGCCGAGGAGGCGAATCCGTTCATGTGTGCGCAATCTGCGGAGAGCACACACATACGATCGGGGTACCTACATGGATCACATGGGTTGTTGTTGATGATGATGATGTAGTCGTGCAGCGTTTTTGAATGAAATAATTCCTCGAAGAAGAGTTACGCGACTGGAGAAAAGCTTGTTTGGGCTGATAGTTAGTCGTGTGTTGGTTTGCGTGCGAGTAATATGAAATAGAAATCGAGTAACACTGCCACCCTCCGGTTCGGGGAGAGAAATGTAAACATAACTAAGCCATGTTACCGTCGAAAGATGAACGTTTTACGAGCGGAGGAAGCTCGTACGCCACATGAGATGAAAATGGAAATGTTTGCTGGCGTCGTTTGGTTCCTGCGATGTTGCAACTAATTTGACAACCGGAAGTGTTGAGTTTGTTTTGGCAAGAGAAAAATTGGAAACGATCTCTGGAGTTGGAGATAGTATTCTAATGGTTACAAAGCAGGGAGAAAAGGTGAGTTATTGATTATTACCATGCACTTTCACTACCGTTAGTTTCAATCCATTACAGATGCATGTCCCAGATGACAATTCAAGTTGTATAAAGGCCATCATTCATTAAACCCTTTTCAAGACAGTTTTTTTAAACTATAATATACACCAGAAGCTCATCGAAACTTAAATTTATCTATTTGTCCTACCATGTGAAATATGAAGAGGCATTACAAGATGCAATTGTTCCAAAATGATTTATGAAGAGAGCATTTCCAATTACTTTGAAATGATACTCAAGCTGAGATAAAAGCAATATGGCATCAGTTAAAACCAACGCTTTGCTATACATTTTAAGGCAAGATGAAAAGAGATGCACTGAATTTTCCATAACTTCTAACTTAGTCAAAGAGATTTGAAAGCGACATCTATGGAGCAGTAGAAGAACCAACATTTCTACGCCATTTTAATATTTTATCTTTCACTAGCTAACCCCGGTGCGAGCGTTGCTACGCCTGAATGCAACTAAATAAATGAAAATGGTTGTTTTTTGAAAAGAGCATTTTTTTTAACTAAGAAGGGGTTCAAGCTTCTATCAGAACACTATTCTCACCCGAGAAATACAGAGTTTGTGTTTTAAAAACCTCCACATGCCAAATTTGGTTCCATTAGCTTGATTAGTTCCCGAGTTATGCGGAATATTGTGTGTTATT
>JASCZW010011901.1:0-30396 GCA_034211315.2 Aedes japonicus
TTTCTAATGATCCGTCATAACCATACATATCCTATCGTATTCACTAGGAAAAGTAATGAGCTATGGGTAGTAGTAGTAAAATTGATCTTTATTTTCATTGTTTGTCTTATATACTAATTTACAAATCTTAAGTGTTTTAGCCCATTGGGCTCTTCAGCTTTGTTTGAGTGTTTTATGTGATTGATGTGTTTAGTGTGTTTTGTGATTTAATTATTTTTTTCAGTTCAGCCCATAGGGCATTGTTTGGTAAAAATTTGATAACCTAGTTCTAAAGCTACAACTACAACTACAATTTGAAAATCCTAGGGTGGGGAACCAGATTTCGGATGATCTGGTGATCCGATGTCGAGGCAGCGTGCCCTGTACCGATTGATAGACTCACTAAAGCGATCGTCGAGCATTTTTATCTCGGCCAGACGGTGGACCTCAGATGTTCTTGTCCTCGGAGGGTGTTTAGGATCATCCTGAGGAACTTATTTTGAACACGCTGAAGCTTCAGGTGATGTATTTTTGCGCAACTCTCCCAGATTGGCATGCCGTACTCAATGACTGGAAGTATGATTTGCTTGTAGACAGCAAGCTTGTTATTCAGGGATAATGTAGACCTTCTGTTGATCAATGGGTACAGTAGCTTCAACAGAACGTTACACTTTGTGACAGTTTTGTCAACCTGTTCCCTGAAGATAAGCTTGCTGTCTATTGCTAACGCCAAGATAGACAGCTGATTTGGCCCATTCCACCGTTGTGTTGTTAAGGCTTATTTTACAATCCTCAGCCGGAACAAGTCTGGGAGAATTTGAGTGTGGGAAGAGGATGACCTGGGTCTACGCCGCGTTGATAAAGATCTTCCAATCGGTGAAGTATTCAGACAGAACATTCAGGCTTTGCTGCAGTTTCGCTGTAAGTGCTCTTATTACCCTACCATTGTGGACGACTGCGGTATCATCGGCGAACAACGACAGAGATCCATTTTCAGGGAGCGGGGTATGTCCGAGGTGAATAGGTTGAACAGAAGTGGACCTAGTATACTTCCCTGCGGAACACCGGCGGAAATCTCCTGTGCATCGGAAACTGCTCCTTGCAGCGAGACACGGAATGTCCTGTCCGACAGATAATTTTGAATTATCTTCACCAGAAGGATGGGAAGATTGTATCGATGCAGCTTGTACACCAAGCCATCATGCCACACGTTATCAAAGGCCTTCTCGATGTCGAGAAGTGCCATGGCAGATGATTTCGAAACAGACTTGTTCCGTCTGAGGATGTTAATGACTCGATTAAGTTGGTGAATTGTCGACCGACCACGTCGGAAGCCAAATTGTTCGTCAAGCAAAATGTTCAGCTCGGCGGCAGATGTAAGAAGCCGACGGTGGATTGCTTTCTCAAACAGCTTGGATACTCCTGAGAGAAGGCTGATTGGCCTATAACTTTTGGAACACGAAGGATCTTTCCCAGGTTTCCGGATGGGTATGACTTTTGCTGACTTCCAACACGAGGGAAGTAGCTAAGTCGCAGGCATTGGTTGAAAACCATCGCCAGATGGTTATAGAACTGGGGGCTCAATTGCTTGAGCTCCAAGTTCAAGATGTTATCGAAACCTGGGCCTTCATGTTCTTTGAGCTTTTGATATAAGTCAACAATTCGTCAGCTGAGATCTCCAACTCCTCTGTGAAATCGTTGGGACTTAGATGGATGTTAGTAATAAGCGCGCTAACGGCAGCTTCGTGTGGACTGACGATGTTTTGTCCGAGATTATGGGGAGCTGACGAAGTGTTGACTTATTTCAGCAGCCTTCTCTGCAGGAGTTATCAATCGATCCTTAGAGCCATTGCTGTCTAATGAGATCAACGGTGGAATGGGCCCTGGCTTAGTTTTTAAAATTTTGGGGAGAGAGCGGATCTTGTCAGCAAAATTGTTATTCTTAAGGTCCACCATTCTGGCCTTAATAATTTTCGTCACTCGATTACAGTGACGTTTGAGCGTTGGCAAACTAGTTCGCTGGTATTGCCTTCGAATGGCGTTGCGCTTTTGAATAAGTTCTTTAGTGGGTCTATCAATGGGTACAGAGTTGCTCACCTGATCTATCACCGGTACATGTTGCTCCCGGGCCTAGGAGATCGCTTGCTCGATGCTCTACAGTTGCCGTTCGATGTCATCAACCGAATCAAGGTGCATGTCGAAATCGATGTTGTCATCAACGTGTTGTCGGAACCTCTCCCAACTGGCGCGATGGTAGTTCCGTCTGGTGATACGATGGCGGTTGACCGAGGAGCCAACTTCGGCCACCACCAGATAGTGGTCCGAGCTGAGCTCCTGGTGTACGATCGGCTGGCCGATGTTGTTCCCCATGTTGGTGAGGAAGATGTCGATTGTCGAATGGACCCCGGAACTGCTCAACCGGGTGGGAGTATCCGGACCCAGTACGGTGTAATGTCCCTCTTCTAGGTCTTCCTGCAGAATTATTCCGTTCTGGTTGCGCCGGGTGTTCCCCCAGGTTTCATGTTTCGCATTTAGGTAGCCGGCGATGATAAATTGCCCCTTCCTCCGAGTTAGCTTGCGAATGTCGTTCCGTAGGACCGTTGTTGTTCCGTTAGCGTTGCTGGCTTGCTTCGGACAATAGGCCGCGATGATGGTGACAGGGCCGACGGCATTTTCGACTTCAACTCCGATGGCTTCAATGGACTGCAGCTGAAGACTCGGAAGCAGAAGGCAGTTGATGTTGTAGCGCAGGGCGATCGCAACTCCTCCTCCACTAGAGCCGCTACGATCAAGTCGCACAATTCGATATCCTAGGATGAAAACGTTGAGTTCCGGCTTGAGATGTGTCTCGGTGACGATGGCGATGTCAATGGCCTTCCTGTTGAGGAGGTCACCGAGCTCTACGGTTTTGTTCCGGATGGAATAAGCATTCCAATTTAGGATGTTGATGGTGCGATTATGGTCCTTACTTGAAAATAAATTTCATCGTCACGGAAGTGGCGGCTTTGAGCTGTTCCTCCTTCAAGCGGCAGGATCGTAGTTGGCGGTAGAGCTCTTGCACGAACTCAACCATTTGCTCCGAGTCGTAGAGCTGTCCATCGGCCGGTGGTTGAGTGGAAGTACTGCAACCTGGATTACACCAAGCTGGAGGAAGAGCCGGCGAGGGGGTGGCGGCGGCTGCCGCGAATCGTTGCTGTACCGATGGTGACGGGCGGTTCGCATGGCGTGGATTAAATTGCAACGGTGGTAGATTTGGCACCTGGTACCGAAGCGTTGGGAAATTTTCCTCGTCCATCCGAGGGGGAGCACGGCGCTGGCCAGGTCGGGACTTGGTGGACGCCTGCTTGCGGATCGCCAGAAACTCCGCACGTTTGGGACAACTTCGATTGCTGCCTTCATGATTATCGCCACAGTTGGCGTACTTTGGAGGGGCACCTTCGTCCATCGGGGCACAATCCTTGGTGGCGTGTGCTCCAGCACACTTGCCACACCGTGGTTTCATGTGGCAGTTTCGGGTTCCGTGGCCGAACACAAGGCAGTTGCCACACTGCGTCACGTCGTGTTTTGTCGGGCGATACCGGTCCCACTCGACAATGACGTTGAAGAGGGCCCGTGTTTTCATCAGTTCCGTCATCGTAACGGAACCCTTCTCCAGGTGGACCAGATAGAGTTGGTCCCGATGATTTCCCTGTTGCTGTCGTCTTATAGGGAACACCTTCACTGGTTTAAGAGCGGCCGCTTGCAGTTCCTTGATAATTTCCTCCGGAGTGAATTCCGGAAGCCCACGCAGAATCACCTTTAGCGGCTTGTTTCCTGGTGCATCGTGCGTATAGAACTCATATCGTTTTGTGACTAGATGAGCTCCAACAGCACGGTACTCGGTTTCCGTTGGGCACATGATTTTTGTGCCGGTACTGCACAGCTTGTAGAGCGGATTAACTTTAATCGCTGCAAGCTCCGTTCTTAGAGTAGCGATGTTTCTTGTGGTGTAAAGCGGCGGGATCTTCACTTTTTTCGGTACCTCCTGTACCGGGAGCGCAGCAAACCGATTGCTCGCTAGAAGTCGGGCGTTGGGGTCCGATGGACCGGTGTCGTGTTGCCGTAGTCGCTTGCAGCTGCCCGGTTTTGGCGTGGTTTCAGGAACTAATGCCGCTGGTGTGGATGTCACCACTTGTTGATTTTTTCGACCCATTGCCATGGCAACAGGTCGAGTGAGAAAATTTTCACAACCTTGCAGCGTTTTCTTCTGGCTTGCTATCGCTAATAACTGAGCAAGCGCTGGTGATAGCTCACGAACCCGACGCGCAATCGCGGGAAATCGGAGGGGGGGGGGGGGCCGGGGAAAAAAAACAAACTTTGTGTTGATAGAGCGAAAAATACGACCGAACGTGTCGCTTGTTCAAACTGGAATTGAATGAGCTATGGGTTCACCAGATGAGTACTCATACTGATTTTCAGATAAACTGACCAGCTGATGCAATGTTCAGAAAGTCCGTCTAACTTTTTGACTTCGCCTACGACACTCTTACCAAATCACGCAACTTGGGTGGAAACGTACCTCTGAAGTATACGCGATTTACAAGCAGAAAAGGGGCGGAGAGCAGGTGTGTCAAATTTTCGTCGAGCTAACAGGTCAATCACATAAAATAAATAAATCAAAATGGACACACATATTCAAAACAAATCTAATATCTAGCTTAAACACTAACATAGCGGTAAAATCCATAAATTCTTCTTGCATTTTTTGAGTTTTGGGTATTTTTTTTAAATTTTGGATCCATTAGGATTGTGAAATTACTATACCGATTTCGTTATATGATCGTTTGACTGATTCAAATTTTGAATGTTTGAATCGTTGTCTGTACAACATCTTGCAATTTGAGCTGACTGACACTGCGCAAGCTATTTGAAGTTTACACAGATAAAAAGAAACACTGAATTTTCTGCGTTATCTAATGCACATAAAGGGAATGCTAGATTTGGCAGAACATAATGGGACATTTCATGTAAATTTATGCCAGATAACGCCTAAATCGAGCCTGTTGTATGAAAGATTGCAAACAATATCGTTGTTTACGTTCCTTTGGCTTGGAATTACACGAGGGGAAATTTTACGCGCTTGCTAAAATTAATTATTTTTTTCTGTGTACATTGAAATTACCAGTACTTAGGAGAAAGCAAACCTTTCGTTCACTGTCTACTAGCCTTTTACTTAATCCTTCTGACAGAAAGTTCAACAGCGGATTTGCGGATTTTTGCGTATTGAGGGTTGAAGATTTTTGAGAATTGAATATTGTGGATTGGAGAACTAAAGTGGTAGAAAACGGCCGATGTTTCCAATATCCGAAGTGTCAGCATTTCGTCTCCATGCAAACGACGTCTTCAAGACATTTGTCGGTATAATTTCAGAGAGCTTACTTACTCTTGCGATCTAACGTTCTTTAAAGACCGCCGAGAAATTCGATAAATAGCTCTTGTGCACTTACGGTTATGTCCCATAAAATAATGCGAATATCCATACCTCAGTTTCGGTTTTTGAAAATCAACAATACTTGGTTTGATGGAGAATTTATCATCGGTATTACGTCTTCATCAAAACAATCCGCTGAGTCGTCCATCAAAGCCGTTCAAAGACGCAAAACCTAAAATTAATGAAAAATGTTGAACCTCTTCTCCAGCCAATATTCAGCACATGAAATCTCGTTTGCAGCAGCAACTTCCGTAGCGTCGGCTGGGTTACGGAAAACTGGTACATTGATAGAAAAATTAACACTTAGTCCTGAGACATCAGCGGCAAATCTAAAATTTGATGCACTCACAGCTGAAGGAGGGATGCCAGAAATCTTCGGTTTGGCACGGTGACTGCGAGATTGTATTGTGAGATTGAAAAGCACTTCACTCTTCCAGGACAGTCAACAAATCAACAAAATGATCGATCGTGTTATGACCGAAGTCTTGCCAATATTCCAAGGAGATCGGCACCCGCAGGCGCGAACGCTGTCAGAATGTGTTGACGTATGACGCGCCGTTCACGAAAAGGAAAAACTTCCCTCTTCTTTTTCATAACGCCTAACGTAAAATCAGCACTGAACATGTTCATCGAGCAGAGTTTGGAAGAGACCTTTGCTTCCCTCCTGCTTTAACGCTGTATGACCGATAATACACTTCATGTTGTTCCAAACAAGACTCAGACTCCAGCGCACAAGGCAAAGAAGACATAAGAGTGGGGCGCAGAAGAATATGGCCATGCATCTTCACCCCGGATCCTGCAACCGCCTTAACTAGTATGTTTGCCGGGGTTATGTGCTTCAACAAATAGAGCGCTTCGAAAGGCTCACTTCGAGATCGATTCGAGAAAGGCATTGTGGTTGACAATTCGGGATCAATACCCCAGAAATCACGCGTACCAGCTGCGATGGGTTAATAAAGCGTAGAGAAAAGTTATCAAGGAAAAGGGCGAGAGATTCGAATTGAATTTAATATGGTTTATTTCTATGACATGTATCTTTTAAATGAAAAATAAATACTATGATTTGGCTGTAATCCCATTTTGTTTGAGTGACACCTATTGTGAGACACCCTGTAAAGAACTTTGGATTGGATTTGGTTGGATTGGATTGGATTGGATTTGGATTGGATTTGGATTAGTTTGGATTGGATTGGGATTGGATTTGGATTGGATTTGGATTGGATTTGGATTGGATTTGGATTGGATTTGGATTGGTTGGATTGGTTGGATTGGATTTGGATGGATTTCGGATTGGATTTGGATTGGATTTGGATTGGATTTGGATTGGATTTGGATTGGTTTGGATTGGTTGGATTGGATTTGGATTGGATTTGGATTGGTTTGGATTGGATTTGGATTGGTTGGATTGGATTTGGATTGGTTGGATTGGATTTGGATTGGTTGGATTGGATTTGGATTGGATTTGGATTGGTTGGATTGGTTGGATTGGATTTGGATTGGATTTGGATTGGATTTGCGGATTGGATTGGATTGGATTTGGATTGGATTTGGATTGGATTTGGATTGGATTTGGATTGGATTTGGATTGGTTGGATTGGATTTGGATTGGATTTGGATTGGATTTGGATTGGATTTGGATTGGATTTGGATTAGTTTGGATTGGATTTGGATTGGATTTGGATTGGATTTGGATTGGATTTGGATTGGATTTGGATTGGATTTGGATTGGATTTGGATTGGATTTGGATTGGATTTGGATTGGATTTGGATTGGTTAGGATTAGATTTGGATTGGACATTCCTTACTCTTTAAACTAAACATCATGAGCTGCTACGTGTAATTCCATTTGTGTATTGATTTCGTTTAATTAAATATATATTAGCTTTTCATGTTATTAAAAACGCACTGGGGTTACCATCCACGCATTTTACTCTTCAATATATCCTTTTATAGCTCTACAACTGAAGTTTTGTACTAAATGAAAAAGTTAAATCGATTACGTTGCGATCACCGATAATTTTTTGTCAAGATGGGCCAAACATGTGTGACTAGAGCCACTGTAATTCTTTAACCACTGTATTTGCCGTCGTGCACAATGAACCCTTCAAAAGGCATTAACTTTCAGTAGTCAGACGGATGCAATAGAGTTGAAAATTCCATGAAATAATTTCACTGATACATTTACATTCAATAACAACGAAGTCATCTAACACGCTTTACAAGCATGGTGAAAAATTTTAATAAGTTCCTCCCCTTTTTCGCGTTGTGCTCTATCTAAAAAACTGAATCACACCCGACAGTAACACGATGACAACAGTAATAACAACACCGACAGGCGAGTCGTGATTTACGATTTTCAATTTTCGTTTCGCAGGCACCTTGGCAAAATGAGGTTTCAGTTTATTTTTTACTGCTACTGCTGACACATATAACTGTCACTTCCACGTCGTGTTGCAGTCCCCTTTTGTTAGGTCATCAAAAATAGAGCGGTTCGCCGTCTCACGCAGGAACCATGCTGCTCTGTGACAGCTCAGACAATTAGGAACTCTATTAGCTAATTTTGTTCGCATAAACCAACTAGCGCAGGAGGCTGTGCGAAAAACGACAAAAAGTACGTTACAATGGTCCCTGTGCTCCACAGTAGGCTCGGTGAAAGTGGCATTAATCGGCAGAATGGGAAAGAAAGAAAACCAGTCATAAACAAATAATTAAGATAAAAATCTTTGAATTAACGTTACTTAAAAATGAGAAATATGTTTTCGGTTCATCGTTTGCTGCCTGTGGAGTGTTCGATGCGGGCGGCGAACAAATGTGATTAAGCATCAATGAAGCGAGAGCAGCTGGTCCCTACCGAGAGCGGTCGGAAGGAAAAATGTATTTTCATAGAAGCTCTTGAAATGAGAAAATGTTTTTCTTTTGCCGGTGCCGAGAAAACCAGAAGGGTTTTAAAGCGAGCTCTTCCCAAAACCGCGATAGAGCAGTTTCAATATTTCCCATCCATCAAAAATATGGCGGGTATGGGCGAACAGTGGCTGAGAAAAGAGAGAGGAGAGGCGATTACATAGAAGCAACCAAAGGTACAGCTGTCCTATGGTCGGACCAGGATTGTTGTTTGTTACTGTGCTAATCGTTCATCGGTCGATGAATCGGAATTCGAGATATAGCAAGGAGTTAACGTTATGGTGAGGCTTAATTGAAGATGCTAAAAATTAGAAACAAGATGAGTTTTGCACCTATTGGTAGCTAAAAATTTACCCTGATTGCGAAACCACCGCAATCAGAAAATAAGTAGCGGAAAATCTTGCAAATCGCAAATTGTCGAACCATCTTTTTGTTCACCGTTTGAGCGTGATTGACCGCCCACGAGGTGCCACTCCGTTATTACCACAACAGCTGTATCTATACGCGGAGCCTTCCATCTAGTGCCACAAATTCCGAACTACCTCTAAAGTTATAATTTATATTTTTGTATGGTAGCTACGGGTTGTGGACTCAAAACAACTCAACGGGATTCTTTTTGGCTCATCCACCCCAAAAATTGGAGCACGAAAACCTTGCTGATCATACGTTGTCACCGGCCTCAATAGATGAAAATATTGTCATCTATTATTAAATTTGATTCTAGATGAAGCTTTTCTCCATAAGAGGATTTTATGTGCGACTTCTTCATCAAATGGTTGCTGCTATGCAGTGAAAAATGATTATTATTTCTTAATAACATGTGATGACTAAAAATTCAATTCCTTACCTAAAGGTTGTACGGAATCAAATTGCACCACTTTTAAATGGCTGTCACTTTGTATCCGCTGGGTATTTTCTATTGAAATTTTGGGTGGAATTAGTTCAATGTGTATCTGTTTACGCAGTGTAAGTTTCACTAGCAGATGTGCAATCCTTGCGAATCGTTGTGCAGGAAGCTGGGAATAGTACATTCTATGGGGTTTAAATCGGTATCACGAACGTTTGACCACCGATCGGACAGAAAAAAGTGGCAAAAAAAGATCTCCGTATAGTGTTGAGGATCACAACCAGGGTTGATTCAAGCTTTCAAGAGAAATCCCAACAGTTCGGTTCGAGATGTTACCAAGAACTGAATCTTACCAAAACTTTCGTGCAAGATGCGATAAAGTACAAAGTCCAAAAGGCGCCTAATCGCGATAAACGGCAGGATACGGTAGGCAAAACACGTGCACGAAAGCTCTACACCCAGATGTTGATGAAACCATATTGCCTCGTTATGGATGATGAGGTGAATGTAAACGCAGACTTGCGGCAGCTTCCGGGGCTCAGTTTTTCAATGCTTATCATGAGTGATGTCCCTGGGGACATTGAGAAGCAGAAAGATGCTCAAAGTTTGCCTAAAAATATATGATTTGGCAAACAATTTGCTCGTGTGGAAAGCGGAGCACCCCATTCGTGACAACTGAAATGGTCAATGGGCAGGTGTATCTAAGGGAATGCCTCCAAAAGCGTCTACTTTCTCTTCTGAGGTCACACGAAGGTCCTACGATTTTCTGGCCGGATTAACTCTGGCGTGCCATTACTCGAAGAAAGTTTTGGAGTGGTACAAGGCTAAGGAGGTCAATTTCGTGCCGAAGCATCTTAACCCTCCGAACGCACCGGAACTGAGGCCAATTAAAAAGTACTGAGCCATCATGAAGCAGGCACTTTAGAAGCATCCTAAGGAAGTGATATCGGTTGAAGATATGAAGAAAAAATGAAGTTGGTCTAAATGTTGTACAGGACCTCATGAGTAGTGTAAAGAAGAAAATTCGTGCATATTGATATGGAATTGAAATTGAATAAAACAAAGTACGGCAAAATATTCATAACATGTTTTATTTTATTCCCTGAAAGTTTGAAGATGATTGCTTGAACGGGTGGATATTTCTGTGAGTCGCAATTTGATTGCGTACACCCTTGAAACAATCTAGCCACGGCCGTGGTTGCCAATACTCTTCATAGAATTTGTCTTCATTCTTTTCGGTCCATGGCTGAACTTTCCGCAGGACGCCTTCTACTTGACCGACTCACTTTACTCGTTGCACGCCGCTTCTACTGCTCACGTGGCCGTTGATGCGAAGTGGACATGTGAGAGAACAATCCAAGATCTGTTGGAGAAAAATATCGTAGAACGAACAGATGGACCCATAACTTGGATATCACTGCTGGTTCCTGTGAGAAAATCCGACGGAAGGATTAGACTATGTGTTGACAGCGCGTGCTGCTAATAAGGCGGTAAGTGTCATATTTAGAAGATTCAACATGAAAATCAACAAAGAAAAGTCGGTCTTTGGAGTACCGAGCGTTAAATTCATAGGTCATAATTGTGTTCGTTTACAACCACCTTCATCTGTCTCCAGAACCTGAGGTCTTTACTAGGTCTTGTTAATTTCGTAGGAAAAATTCATACCAATCTGTCAGCCATAACATTTCGTATAAGGAAGCTCTCTTGAAAATACATGATTACTAGTGCGGGATATCTCCGGGTTTTCGCCAACTTAACGATGACACAGTTTTTGGTGACTGATGCACCGGTCCTTATGATCTCAGGTTCAAAGTAGCGTTCTCGCTCATGGATAAGCTGGTGGACACAGTTATTCGCAATTGCCGTGTAAAATGACCGCACTTCCTAGATAGCTCTATTCCATGACTCGAATGCCAACTAAGCCTTGGTAAGACCTGGCCATCGACTTCAAGGAAGGTCTTCCAGGAGTGGTGTCTTTGTTAGTGATCGTTTGCTATTGAAACCGGCGACAACTCAAAACGTGATAGGGACACTTTTAAGGACCCGTAACGCTGGTAGATCACCACAACAACAACAACAACAACAACAGCACACCAACAGCACAACAACAGACAACTTGCAGATGACGGCGTAGTGTCTGTCACGGGACCCAATGGGACCGATCTGCAAGGATCCTTACAGGATACCATAGACAATTTGTCTACTTGGGCTCTAGAGCTAGGTATCGAATTCTCTACGGAGAGAACTGAGTTGGTAGTTTTTTCTAGGAAGCATAACCCAGCACAACCGAAGCTTCAAATTTGGGGTAAGCCAATAACTCATTCGATGTCATTTAAATATCTTGGGGTCTGGTTCGATTCAAAGTGCACCTGGAGATTCCACATTGAGTATCTGAAGCGAAAATGTCTGGAAATGATCAACTTTCTCTGCACAATTACGGGCACCTAGTGGGGAGCTCATCCACAAGATCTTTTAACGTTGTACTGGACAACGATTTTGTCGATTATCGAATACGGTTGTTTTTGTTTTCAATCGGCGGCTCGGTCGCACATCATAAAACTGGAACGTATTCAGTATCGGTGTCTACATATCGCGTTAGGCTGCATGCACTCGACTCATACGATGAGCCACGAAATGCTGGCTAGCATGTTGCCACTCTCGGATCGGTTTTCAGAGTTATGTCTTCCGGCTCCTCACCAGGTGTGAAGTTATGAGAAGCTTCTCGAGTTGAATCCTCAAACTCGCCTAATGTCTATGTACCATTTGTACATAACACAGGATGTCAGCCCTTCGCAGAATATTTCCTATCGTGTTTGCTTCTCCAACTTCGGCTGTTCGGTTCATTTTGATTTATCCATGAAGCAGGTGCTTCATGGAATTCCAGGGCATCATCGTCCTATGATTGCCTGGTAATGTTAACTGCAATGTTTGTCCAAGTTGATTCCACTGAATCGTTCTATATCGTCGGATCATTGATAGAGGAGTCAGCAGGCTTTGGTATATTTAATGAAATTTATATCGCTTATCGTAAACTTCTCCTTGCTCCTTGCGGTAAAACACTTTACGCTAGAAATGGTTGCTTCACTTACACCGGATCTGTATTTCATTTTCACGGATATTCTCAGTTCTATAGAGGCTATTCGCTCATTGAGGCCGGTAAAGCACTCCTCGTATTTTCTCATGAAAATACAGGATCTTCTAAGTGCTATATCTTCGTGTTATTTTATTATCTCCTTTGTATGGGTCCCATCTCATTGTGCAATTGTGGGCAATGAGAAAGCGGACTCACTTGCAAAGGTGGGCGCTAGGGAAGGCGATATTTATGAGCAACAAATCGCATTTAATGAAAACGTGATCGAAATTGTTTTGACCCCGAAAACAACGTTTTTTTGCTATAGTTTCTTCTGCAAAGTTTTTTCATAAATTATTCTCCATATTATGATGATAAAAATTTTTGTGATTCATTTCCCTAGTAGTGAGAAAAAAAATTATTTTCTAATTATTGCAAATAAAAATAAACTTTATTCGGCAAAGTTATAGCCAATTTAATACAAAACAACTTTGCTGAAGCTCACATATTGGTTTTAATGTAAATTTGGGGAGTTTTCTATTGAACATCCCTGAAACAACCAAAATTTAGTTTTTTGAATATAACATCTCATGGAGATTTTCTACAAGTATTAAATATTCCAACACTTTTTGTTTTTATCATGATGAAAACACCTGAACTTTTTGAAAATAGTATAATTGTATCTCTTATATGGTTTTTGAGGATAATTAGGGTTTTATTTGAAAAAGGTGTGTGTTTTCATGATAAGCAAAGTGTTGAATATTTAATACTTGTGAAAATCTCCGTAGTGTTATATTCAAAAAACTGAATTAGAGGATGTTCAATGAAAACTCTCCAGAATTTACATTAAATCCAATAGATAGGCATATGTGAGCTTCAGCAAGGTTAACTATATTGTTGTATTATTGGCTATAACTTTTGCCGAAATAAAGTTATTTTTTATTTGCAATAATTAGAAGATGATTTTTCTCACTACTAGGAGATAAATGCCAAAATTTTTATCATCACATATGGAAAATAATTTATGAGAAAACTTTGCAGAAGAACTATAAGCAAAACGTTGTTTTCGAGGTGCAAACATTTCGACTCGCGATTTTTACTGCCTGGCAACAGTGTACGATGGCAACATTCTATCATCCCAAAGGTGTCGAAGAAATCTTGGTCAAAACTTCATTCGTGTGATGTCTTGCCTCACGTCCAATCATTATTCTTTGAACGCTCTATTGTACCGTGTTGGACTGGTGACAGCAATCTGTGTATGAACAAGGTTACCAGGACGCAGATCACATTGTTTGGTCATGTGCGCTGAGCATCGTGGAGTCGCATCAGGCTATATGATTCCCTACGGGCTCGAGGATAAAACAACCCAATGTACCAGTTCGAGATGTTTTGGCTGTACGTGATCTGGAGTTAATGAAACTCATTTATGTGTTTTTGACTAACATTAACCTTAGATTGTAGTTAATTTAACATGTATGTTTAGTATTAGTTTTGTTCTGTGTTTGTGTGTTTTTTTTTTCTTTTTCAAAAATGTTCAAGTAAAAAGAAAACCAAAGTTGTATAAGTTTAATTTTTTTGACAATTTAGAATTCAAAATAAATGTATGTTATGTTAAATTCCCGTCCATCTTCTATTCGTTAATTTTTATTCTTTTTAACCTCGAGATGGCCGCAAGTAATCGGCTCTATCTCCATAACTTTAGTTTTAAGATACCTGATGTATACAAATATGAAAATTCGGCTCTGTAAAGTTGATTCGATTGAGCCTGTTCAAATAAATGATTAATAATAAAAAAAAAAAGAAAGCGATCACAATCGAAACGGAGAATCATGCAGATAATTATGAGCCTACTGTGGTTACCTGATGAGGATTCTTGTTATTGCCACCGACGTAAAGCTTGATTCCAACGAAACGGAACATATTGCGGTATGTCATGAGTCTCTTCGATTCTCAAGGTATTTTGTCGCATATAACAATCCAGGGACGAATGATTATTCAAGAGATCAGGCGAAGTCATACAAAGTGAGACGAAGAGGTGACAGAACCGGTTCGAGCTCATTGGCGTAGGTGGGTTACGCTGCAAATCAGACTTCACAGATCCTACTTTCCAGGGTTCTCGGCCGTCGATGTAGGTTCGCTGGAGCTACACGTTCTCACAGATGCGAGTGAGATGGTCTATATGGCAGTCATTTTCTTCCTGGCTGTGGTACATGGCAAGGTGTACTGTATATTAGTAATGGCTAAAGCTAAAGTGGAACCATTAAAGGCGGTATCTGATCTGAAACTGATGGGTGAACTATTAGGAGCTAGATTGGCAAAGGCAGTGAGGAAAATATCATTCGTTTCCTATAAAACGGTATTTTTGAATGGAGTCATAGGCAACATTGGCTTGGATTAAGTCACAACATCACCGATACCGTCAATGCGTGGTTTCCGAGTAGCACAGATTCTAAGCAAAACGGAAGCACCCAAATGGCGATGGATTCCAACACAAAATAATTTAGCCGACGAAGCCAATAAATGGGGTAAAGGTCCTAGTACCGACGTCCACTCTCGATGTTTCAAATGTCAAGATTCTTTGTTTCCTTCGGAGTCCAAATGGCCGCGGAGGAAATCTGTAAAACCGCTCGAGACAAATGAAGATATGCGGCCCTGCTTGGTAGACCATGCTCAAGTCGTCGAAGATGTCATCAATTGGAAGAACTTCTCTTAACGGGAACGCATGCTGGGAGACCATCACGCCGCATGTTCATTGCTTCATGTTTCAAACTGCCGCCGTCTATTGAAGACGTAGCTGTAACCTCTGGTTGCTTGATGAAAGAAGAACTGCAGCAATCGGAGAACAGTCTCTGCATATTAGCGCAGGCGACATCGTATCCGGACGAAATAGCGGTGCTGAAGCTAGGACAAGGAACCCGAATAATGCGGGTTGATAGTCACATCGGAGCAGTTCCTTACGTCGCACGACTTCAAGCTCCCTATTGTCATGCCACATAGTCATCCGACGGCCACACGCCTAGTGAAGCTCTGGTACTCTACCGCCAAATATCTTCCACGCCCACCAGAGACCGTTCATAATGAAGTTCGACAGCGTTTTCTTGTTTCCAGCCTACGATCGGTAGTTCGTCGAGTGGCAAAAGATTTGCCTAGCGTGCAATTCGCTCGAGGCGGTGCCAACTACACCAAAGATGGCGCCTTTACCAACTCTGGGGTTGCGGTCACGGTTCACCCGGTCTCACCTATGGTGGGTTGGATTATTTTCGGTCCCATACAGGTTCGAGTGGGGATGTAGCTGCGTCACGGTGGGTCGCGTTGTTCACCTGCATGACAGTGAGAGCTGTTTACTTGGAAATCACCCAATCGTTATCGACGGAGTCTTGCAAGATGCCCGTATGTCGCTTTGTAGCTCGCAGAGGGCCTCCTATCGAAATATACTCCGATAACGGAACCAAATTTTGGGTGCCAGTCGTGAGCTACGAAAGGAGATTGAAGCAATGGGAAAGCAGCTACAAGAGACGTTCACGATCTCCGCTGCTAAGTGGAGTTTTGGCCCACCCTCTGGCCTTGCCCCCATTTTGGTGGGAGCTTGCAAGCGACTCGTAAGGTCGGTAAGAGATTGCAATGGAATCGTTATGCATCGATAGGAACTGTGGAATTGTGAACTCCACACCTCTTTTGTTTTATACCGCTCGGGGAACTCAATCAGGAAGCATTGACGCTGCCAGACCACTTCCTCTTACTGAGTTCAAATGGATTCGTGAAACCTAAAAGATCACTGGCTGAACCGACGAAGGTAACCCGTACAAATTGGAACTTGACTAGACAATTCGTAGACCAGTTCTGGAGATGATGGGTCATGGAATAGCTGCCGTCGATTGCCAAACGAACTAAATAGTTTGACGAAGCGAAAGTACGCAAAGTGTAATGTTAGCCTAGCTCCTAAAGTACTAAGTACTAAATAAGTCATTAATTCAGCAATAAACAACAAAATCATGTTGCTACTAGAATGATCGATGTAATTCGAAGCAATTGAGACAATATTAATCAACTTATAGTTGTTCACTTCCGCGTAATTATCGATTTCTTGAACTTTTGGGGCAGCATGATCTCACTGGTTAAGCTGAACAGATGAACTACACGATCTTCAAGTGATCTAAATTTGACTTAATTAAATCCATAAAGCAAGTAATGCCGCCTGGATGTGCAGAAAATAGTTACACTTTTCAAACTAACTGTTCTCATTGCTAAAATAACAATGATTTTACAAGAAAATCATAGACCCAATGTTGGGTACATACTTTTTGTATGTTCCCAACTATGGCCTGTTATATCAACAACGTAGTAAAAGGTTGTTGTTGGTAAAATTTTGAGTGGAAATGCATGCCCGGTAGTCCTCAAGCAAGCGGACGGGTTCACGGATCGACCGAAGCAGTGGCAGAAGAACTGGCGAATGTTTTGGCGACTTCCAGCTACTCTCCATCATTCCATGGCAAAGTGACAGCTCAACGAGGGTCCATAGATTTCTTGCACAACAACGAAGTGGGTGTATAACATCGACATCACCCTCCACGAATTTCTGTGGATCCTCGATGCAAAGGCGACATGTTCAAATTCGATCGGGAATCTTCTGCTACGTATTCCTTTGTCTGTGAAAACGACGCTCCTTCAAGCTGGTGAACGATATCTGGCGTAGTGGCGAATTTCCCGCCAGCTGGCAGAATGCCATCGTCGTTTCAATTTCCAGAAGCTGAACTTTCACGATTCGGGATTGACCGGCTTATCAACGAACTAGAGTCGATTAGACGCCTCGACAAGCGACAGCACACTTTTCATGCAGGGCGCGGCACCGACACATACCGCGACACTACACCGCACGAGCTTGAAGGTCGCTGTCGCCGTACTGTCGTCAGTAGCACTGCCCGATAGCGTTTTCTTGGACCTGTCGAAGCCGGGCACGACTCCACATGGTGACACGGCAGCATTGCGAACGCCAAAGTCTCGGCGAGTACATGTGGTCCGGATGTTGAATCTACCGCAGAGTTGCCTCTCCAGAACGACAGGTATTCCTGGCGTCCATATGGGGACCCAACGTTTCGTAAATACTTACTGGAGAATGCAGCACGCCACAAGGTTCCGTATTGCCTCCAGGACGACATTCCCCGTTACCAGTGGACAGCAGCCGATATTTCGCGTGTTGCCCGTCGGAGTCGATATTTCTCTTGTACGCGGACGGCATCCTCCTCGCGGCGATGCCGTTGCGAAGGGGAATGCTTGCGACCGAAACCGCAGGCCGTGGCTATCAAAGCGGTTTTACCGGTGGGCGAAAACGTGGGGTTTACCATATTCGCGGACGCCGCAGACATTCTACTGCATCCCTAATGCGCGTTGAGAGACGACGCAAGTGATTACCATCGATCGACCCCCGTCCCAAAGACCTGGACGGAACCCTGACCTTTAAAACTCATTTCCGAGCGGTTAAGAAAGCAAGCGAGTCTCGACTACGGATCCTGCAGATAGATGATCGACGCCAAACTTCCTCGTGGTAATCCAACAACTCTGCTGTAGGTTGGTTCAGCTATACAGGGTAGGCCTAAATAAGTGA
Organism: Aedes japonicus; assembly: GCA_034211315.2. Taxonomy (NCBI): domain Eukaryota; kingdom Metazoa; phylum Arthropoda; class Insecta; order Diptera; family Culicidae; genus Aedes; species Aedes japonicus. Next base: position 17,870 of record JASCZW010011901.1, read on the forward strand.
CGCATGAAACATAGACTGTATCTCCCATGAAAAGACAAATAATTTCAATGTTTCTTTGTTATTTTGTTCCCATATATTTTATTATGTATGTGTACATATTTACATTTCGATTCTATCGCCTTTAGCTTTACTCTACTGCACCTTAGTATCTTCGGAAATGGCATAACAAGCAGCACGCACCTAATTTTCAGGAATTCAAATCCCATATCTTCTGTGTATGGCAGCTTTGAATGTTTCAATACCCGTTCGAGATCTCGGAAGGGAGCTTCGGCATGATTTCCCAAATAGGGTGGCAATGAAGTCTGGCAAATTCTTGGTACACCATGCTTGGGTAATCTTTGCTCCATGGGACGGCGCCGAATCCTGTTGAAACACTAATTTGCGGTTACCGAACATCGTTGAAGTATGCTTCTTCGAATGGTTTTCCTGGACTTCTTTAACGTAGTATGATGCGTTGATTTTTACACCCTTATCAATGAAAAGCAGTGGTAGACGACCTTCAGCAGAAATCGCTCCCCAAATCATGACCGAAGTTTGATTTTGGAAGCGTCAAACTGCGCAAATTGAATAAGGGATATCCTGAATACTCGCTGCATAAACCCTGTCATTTTGAGCGTTGAAACTTTGCTGCAATACTAAATTTTGTCTCATCCGAAAACACAATCATGGAATCACCGTGCCGACGAAGTAATTCGCGACAAAGAATGACTCTGTTCTTCTTCGGTTGGCTTCGAAAGCTGTGATTTTTTTTCTTGTACGGCACCAATATCAAAGCCTCTTTGAAAACTGATCTGATAGTTGTCCTGGAGACGTCCATATCTTGAGCCAGTTTATATGAAGAACGACAAGGATTTCGGCGAATTCACTCACGCACCGCTTTTGCAAGCCGTTTGGTTCGTACACTGCTAGGACGAACTGGGTTTTTCTTTCGATAGATATTTCCCCTCGTCTTCCATCTTCTCAACGTCCGGTCGATTAATATGCGGCATATTCTTTCCTTCCGGGTCTTGGCCAGTATCTGGTTGGGGCGCTTTCCCGCCAAATGCAACTGCAAAATCCGTTGTATTTTGAAACCCATATTTTCCCCCATATGGAACGCAGTGATAACGGAAGCGGGACGGCAATGGCAGCGGTTTCCAATTGGACAAATTGACGTCATTTGTGACAACTGTCAAACTTGCCGTTTCCGTTCTATTTCCGACCACATTGCGTTTGGGCCCTTAGGTACTTCATGTCGACGGAATCTGGCGAACACTGGTTTGTTTACATATTAATCAGTCCATCTTTATATGCCGATGGCTCTTGCGATGGCTAGAAGAATTCCACACTGAAACAAAATACTGCGTCACTTATTTGGGCCTACCCTGTACTTACCGCGAAGTTTATCTACGGAGTTGGACTTGTGAGCCAAGGAGGACAAACAAACTTGTAGACACTCGTCCCAGTTTACAACCGAATGGATCAGTTCAGCTCTGGAGCTTTCGTGACCAGCCCGATCAACGCAGTCATGGCCGAAGCGAACACTCCACCCTTCGAACTGCTTTCAACACGGGCGATACCGCGGACGGCCATTAAAGAACCCTAAAAACAACACCCTCCCCTTGATTCGACGAGCATCGGATCGACTAGAAGAACTAATGGGCACTGCGTTACCAATCGTCGGCTAATTTACAAGGTCGAGTGAACGAGTGTGGCTCGCTCGCAAACCAGCAGTTGTTGCGCACCGAAAAAAGTGTGACCAATTGTCCAACAACTGTTGGCAACTCACTTCAATCAGTCAACTGTAGTCTACACCGACGGATCACAGTCTGGGGCTACGGTAGGGGCAGCTTTTTACAACAATGGCATAGCTGGAACCTTCTGTCTTCCAAAGGAATGCGGCATATTCTCTGCGGAAGCGTATGCCACGAAAAAGGCGATCGCGATACCAAACCTGAGCGATCTGGTATTTTTTTCAGGCTTTGCAATTTGCCTACAGGCCTTGGAAACAGGGGAACCAAAACATCCATAGATTCAAGAGATAGAGCAGGAAATCGGTCTGCTCGATTCTGGACACTGGAGTTAATGAGAATACCGAAGCCGGCCGACTTGCCAACGTAGCACTGAGAGAAATCAGCAACGCGTCAAAAAAACTGGTAGATCAACAAATTGAACGAATCCGGAGAATCAAACATTAGAGAAGTGCAGTGTGACACTCACAGATGGACGGAACAAAGAAGCACAGCTGATCAGCATGTACTTACACATCTGAGAATAGCCTACGTGTGATTTACGCACACATTCCTAAGAGCCCCCGCCGAACTGTGACTGTTGTGGCACGTTGCTGAATGTACGGCACCTGATATAAGAATGCAGGCAATACGATGCAGAAAGAAGAAGCAACAACATCGAAACGAGTATGTGTGATGCCCTGGACAACACAGATGAAAGAACACCACACAGGTTAAATTTTCTCCGCAACAGAGGACTAAAGCCCAATTCAAAGTAAATTTAGACGCATTCAAGTCATCATAACCTCAAGATTTAAACAACTCACGGTTGATCAAAACGTCAAACAAAATGGCATTTAGTCAGTTTTCAAACGATATATAACAAGTTATTACATGTCACCGTTTCGCACAAACTGTCGCACTTTACTTGTGATCGATGTCATCATGATCTGCACAGCCGCTGGTGATACTGTACCGGCAAACTCATTCCACTTTAGACGCATTTGTTGTGTATTTGTCACATCTTTACCGCATCCTCGAAGTTTTCGACATTTGCCCAGTATTTTTCGATCGCTTTGAACTCAGGACAATTCGGATTAATCTCTGTGGTGTCGAAATTAACATTAGTTGCATCATACCATTCTAGAACCTCCTTTTAGAAGTAGCAGCTGGCTAAATCCGGACAAAACCGTTGGTCTTGTGTTGCCGAATGAAGGGTAAAATTCGCTTTTCAGACACTCTTTAATGTAAACCTTCGACGTCATTATGTGAGATGTGATGAAAACCCTGGTTTCAAGACCACAACTGCAGATTCCTTGCCCAATCATTAGTTTCCGAACAAACTTATCAGCAAAAACATATGTATACCTGGAAGGGACATCCCCATTATCAGTTGCCTGGTAAAATTTTCGTCCAGGAATTTGTTTATAATCCATTTTGACATGTGTTTCACCATCGATTAAAATACAGCCACAAATTTCGTCAAAACTTGTTCGTAAAGTAATCGTGCTCGCTTTGTGGCCACTAAATGTTGGGGACCAGTATTTGCACCACTCACCGTCGTTTCTCTCCAAAATCTATGAGTAATAGTATGACGAGAAGAATAAACTTCTAAACTGTTGTCGCATCTAAACATAAATATTCACTGTCGTCAACTTCGCTCATCTTCGTTCCTTTTTCTACATGATGCTCGAACAAATTACGGGCATAGCGAACCATTTGCAAGTATGTGTCGATCCTTCAACCGCTGTTCCAACAAATTCGACTTCGATGTTCCTCGTTCCACTCTTCGAAAAAGATTTTACAAAGTACTCGCAGCTCCACAGACCAACACGCGTTCGGTATTTTTTAGTTCAAGGTAGTTTATTATTATGTATAGTTTGTTAAGTAGATTTAAGCAATCAATGTATTATTTGGAAACTATGTAACAGTTTGTTGATACGAAAAGAAGAGGTTTTTTGCGCCCATTTGAGAAAGAGCTCACAAAGAAATAAATGTGTGTAATAGTCGGTGCATGGTAAAAATAAAACCCAACAGCAGGAGGTGATTTCTCACCCATGTAAGGCATTATTGGGAGAGAGACAAATCGCTAGAACCAGATCAAAGCAATAGGCAAAGTATAAAGCACGATCGGTTGCATAACCTTTTACCAGTCAAGGGTGTATCCTCCATCTTGCCTAGCCTGCATTGGGTAGCTTGGTGAAGGGTTATGTGTCTGATTCGGATCTACCGTTCAATGCCCTCCGCTCGTTTTTAAACTTGTATCTTTCAGTTTCAAAGCCAGCCGTCACCCTATACGGAACTATCAATACACTTCCTCTTCATTTCTATTCGTTCTAGTAATGAATTACTGTCCACTCCTAGAGCCTCGCATGGTGATGAGAAATTATCTGCTTCTGACAAATTGCATCACTAAATGTTGTTTCAGGGAGCGATTCGGATGTTTGCTGGCTCAAAGAGACTTATATCCTTCTCTTGAAATGATGTTACGCACGGTGAAAAAGTTGGAATCGTATTTCTTTGCCAAATTACATATGGAGACACCTGGGTTGCCTTTCACGTACCTCAACATCTTTCTCCTCAGCTATTTGTCCTTAGTGCCACTTTTATGATAGATGCGCTGTGCTCTATCCACATCCTTGTATCCTTGTAACGTTTGATTACAAGACACACCGTTGACTTTGGCAATTTTAACACTGTTGCTATTTTTGAGGCAGACCACGAAGGATTCTCTAGATGTTAGTGCACAATCAATTTTCTTTTCTCAAGTTCATTGATCCGTTAATTTGAGATGCGTCGATCAATCGAGAAAAACTTTTCACCAATTTCTTTTTCAATAAATTATCAACAAATGACTGTCAAAAGTTGTGTGTTCCAACCACAAGGGACGCGATGGTGTATCAAACCGTGCGTCCAGATTTACTTTGAATCGAGCTTTATGTAAACAACTTTTATAGAAAATAACAGAAGACAGTGATTATGATGAAGAATTACTAATGAAATGCAGTGAAGCAGAGAAATAAGAAAAAGAAATATATGAACAAGAAAAGAAGAAATTAGAAACTAAGATTCAATAACCACTCTGTATCTAAAGCTCCACTTTTCGGACACGAATGTGAAGTGGCGTAAATAAACAAACAAACAAACGACTATTGAATGAGCCATCACACTAAACTCATAAAACAAAACACAAATGGTTCTTGTTCTAAAAGCAAGGAGAATATTTGACCAAGTTTAAAGTACCCTGCGCTGCGGTAGGAATTTTTTAACCACCCCAACAGCTGCCATGTTTGAATCAATTTAGTAAAAAAATAAAACAACACTCTAAGTGCATCACTTACGACGAGGATCGCTTCACAAAGACGCTGATCGCAATAAACCATCCCTAAAAAATGCAATCAAACATAAATGTATGAGAAATGCGTGTAACGAATCGTTGTTAAATTTGATAATTTCAGGTCTTTTATCTGCATCGAAGCCACTTTGGTTCTATGTTGTTGTACTCCATTCCTTCCAGGGCGGTTTCGTTCAACAACCCTGCCACAGCCACAGCCCAGCCTAATGCCAGTGCCGATGAGGATGTTGCTGTTGCTGATGATGGTGCCGTTCGGGAAGCGACCTCCTCCTGACTTATTCCACCCGGTGTGGTCCAATTTGATTAAAACAGTTGGAGTTCTCAACCCTCTCTTGTTCTCGATGTTGGTCTTTCCTGCTTTTTTGAGGTTCTCTTATCCACGTACCAGCCGTTCAAAGGTGGCCTTCGTCTGGCTCATATTTAATAGAGCTATCATAATCTCACACTTCTGCCATGAGGCCGTTTTGGAACAACGCCAGCTCGAACACACGAAGCGGCGAACCCTATCATTTGAGAGATTTCCCCCTTTTTCCCGGCTTAGTATCAGACAGTATTTGGCCGGGCCCGCACACGGTCCTCGCTTGGATGTTATTATTGGATCACCGTTTGTGGATTAATGATAAACTTGTTTTGATCTTCTCACGAGCCAATTAGTTGTGGTGCGTCGTCAGCTGGTTAATGGTCACCATTGGATGGCGGCTTCGGGTTTCTCTCTCTCTCTCTAATATATCTTGGGTCCTTTGTGACTGTGAACAATAATATCATAATTCCTGATGGGACTTGCTTGGCTGGCCATATTTTTCTCTTAATTATTCAATTCTAAGAAAGTAATGAATGTGCTTAGGTATTGTTTGCTTTGTATGCAGACGTTGTTCTCAAGTTTTTCAATTTTTAAAAATATAAAACATGTTCAGGACAGATGACATATTTTCTGAATGAATTTAAATTTCGAAATTTCGAAACAGATTAAAATGTAAGGCCTTAATCGAAGGTTGATATTTCACCTAAAATACCTAACCTTCAACTCTAGTCAAAACCCTTCTTTTTCAAACATTCGAGTTCCGATCGACGCCCAATAACCAATCACCCGCTGATGCGAGCGCCGGCAGATGTCATTCATACCTTGTATGCAGGCGGTCGTATTAATACATTTTTAATCGTTTTTCCTCTTCAGGAGGACTCACCGCAAACACGAAGATTAACCAGTAATTTTTCGGGATTCGATTTCACGCAAAAGGGGTCGAAAATGTCTTTCTTCTTTGTGTATCGAAACAGACAACACATTTTCTGCGGGTTGTTTGTTTAGCAGGCGGAAACATAATTTATGTTGGTCCATCCCTTTAGAAATCTAATTGTCGATAAATGGTAACCGAAACCCCATCATCATCAGCGTGATCGTCGAGGAGTGAAAAAAAAGAGAGAGGGATATTGACGAAGGGGTTCGGTGAAAGACTCTCACCGCAAGGACTCACATGGATTGAGACGCCAGCAGTATGTTTGGGTTATAACACGAGAACAAAAACGTGCCATCATGGCGAACGTTGGCCACAAAATGATGTCTCTATACACATGAAATGAGATAATCAACCATATTCGAATAATGATAGTTCATTATTGGAATCCGTTTCCTGATTTGTGTGGCTTTGAAACGCACATATGGCATAATGGCTTTTTTGCCAATCGTGTGATGTTTGTTTAGTATTGAAAATTGAAATTTTTAAATTTTGGTGGTCTAATTTATATCTAGGGAAGGTCCATTAATTATGTTACGCAGTAAGACGGGACGGAAGTTTTATTAATTTATTTATTGTACACCATCTTCGACTATGCCGTACAGACTGATTACTTAAAACAACTTAATCTAAACCTCTAATTCTAGCGCTAAAAAACTTTGAGAAAACGTAAAAATTCATATGAAAAAATGTTCAAGGTAAATACAAAAAACGTGTCAAGCGACAGCTCCAACAGTTTAACATGTCCCTCCTCCAGTCTGGGGAAATCCGACAACAAGTAGTTCAGCTACCCATCAGTATGATGATGATCTCTACGCGCCGTAACAAATGATGGAGTTCATCCAGAACCTGCATCAACAACTGCGCCGTTGCCGTTCCAAGGAGCAATAAATTAACGCGTACTGCCTGAACGCATGCTGTTGATGAAGCTGTGAAACCACCATCAAAATACTGGAATGCTTGTTCCGTTCGGAACAAAAATCTAGAGCTAAAAGATTTCCTCAATGAGAAGAAAATCGACATCGTCATTATCACCGAAACGCATCTCAAGCCAGACGTTAATGTTTATATTCCTAACTTTCGATTCATACGACTCGATCGGACCAATTCAAGAGGAGGAGGAACACTCGTCGGAAGACTAATGAATCCGAATCCAAAATGACCTGGAGGAGGGTCACTACACGATGATTCTCCAACACGGCTAAGTCAAGCTGGGGCGCACTAAACCCCCGCACTTTTTCCTCACCAACATGGCCAACAACATCGCTGAACCGGTAGTATACTAGGAGCTCAGCTCGGACCACTTTCCGGTGGTTACAGACGCAACTATCACCGAGTTAACTGGGAACTCGGAATCCGCAACTTTATCCGAAGACAATTTCAACGTACCGGTCTACCTCACCTTATCTCCTCACATTACCTCACCTCTACTAAAGTTATTCAAGCCAGGATGATGGATCTCAGAAATAAGCATTTCAAAGCTAAAATTCGCCCTCGCCCAGGTTGTGCGTTGAAGTTGAAAGTCCTGAAAAATATGCCGCAACTCTCCTTTTCAACATTTTGTAAACTCACACAACCTTGGCCAATCTATGGTGAGCCCACATGAGCCTACGGTTACGGAGGCAATTTCTAGAGTCGGCGAAACACCCTTAGTTGTTTCTGACAATAGTAGTATATTGGCTGATGAGGTGATAGCTGCCACCAAGCGAACTAAGAACTTGAAAGCCGCTGGTGCCGACTGAGTCATCAACCTTGGGTTGAAAAACTTGAGTGTTGATTTCTTCCGACACCTTGAAGCGGTCTTAAACATATTTTGGGGGGCTTGGGTACTTTCCATCTTGCTGGAAAATAGCCATAGTACTCACTATTTGCATCCCTGGCAAAGATCCTAACAGCGCTAAACGTTATCGCCCCACCAGCCTTTTGTCCTCCAACTCGAAGCTGTTCGAAAAGGTGGCCCTCAGCCGTTTACAGAAGTTCACAAACCAGAATAACATCTTCCTTCAGGGATAATTTGAATTCAGGAAAGGTCACTCTACCATCCACCCACTGACGCGAGTAACTAACATGCTCAAGCGGAACCGCTTCGAAAACATATGCCAAGGCATCGTTAGACCTCGAAAAAGCGTTCGACAATGTATGGCACTTCCAGATCTATCTTCTTGAGATCATCAAAAACTATCTATTCAGCAGATCATTCTAGGTCTTCCTGAACTATTCTGATATGTTTAACGTTGATGCTGGTGTTCTCCAGGGTAGTCTCTTAGACCCTATTTTATTCAACATCTTCATGTCAGATGTTCATCCTCTGCCGAGTGGTGGTATTTTGTCGAAGTTCGCGGACGACACTTCCATCATCTAAAAGAGTCGAGTGATACGTGCTCTGACTGGAAAATTTTAGGAGGGCCTCAATGTTCTGTCCGTTTACTTCAACAGTTGGAAGATATGTATCAGTGCAGCTAAAACCCAGACGATTCTATTTCCGCACTCCAAGTCATATCGAGTCATTCCGCTAGGAGATGTCAAAGTCTACCTCTGTAACACACCGATCGATTGGTCCAGGGAAGAAGTCTACCTTGGTGTCACCCTTGATAGTATGTCGTTGTTCCGATCGCATGTTTAGCATCGCAAGATCTCTGTATCCGCAGATCAACAGAAAGTCCACTCTGTTGACCAAAAACAAACTGGCAGTACGTAAACAGATCATTCTTCCCGTGGTCGAGTACGGTTTGCAAATTGTCACCATCGAAAACTAGTCAACAATAAAATCCTTCGGATGATTCTAAGCTGTCCTCTGAGAACCATAAATTTTGAGATCCATCGCCTGGCTGGTCTATAGACCCTCGGCGAGATAAAAGACATAATCCTGAAAAAGTTAAGTGGATCCTGCCTGTCTATCCGATCATCAGACAGCTGGTTAATTAGGCTTAAGTTTTTGTTAAGTCAGGTAGCTGATGGCCCTGCTGGCTAGTCAACCGTTGCTGGGCAGCCATTGAACATGCAGTCGTATGCTAGGCAGTCGGTTGACATAGCCAGTGGTGTATTTTTAGCCAGCCGGTGGGCGCAACCACAAGGCGCTTATATGTGGTTCAGTTGGCATCTTTTGGTAAAGCATTGCACTTATTCTCACTTTAGCACTGTCTGAAAACTTAGTTTGTAAATTTCTGTTTGGCATGCTGCTCTCGCCTTAAACTTGCTTTATATTTGCGCTTCAGAATAATATAGAGACCGTTTCGACCGGAGAAACGCAGAAGGCTCCAAATCGTGACGAACGACAACATACGGTGGAAAAGTCACGGGTCCGGAAACTGTTCACCCAGATGCTGCCGAGGCCTCATTGTCTCATCATGGATGATGAGACTTACTGTAACCCGGCAGCCTTGCGAGTTTCCCGTGGACTAGTAAAAATGGCTTATGCGCCACTCCCGAGGGAGACCATCTACCAATGTTGGAGTTGCCCGACCTTATTGAGACCCTTCAGGGGAGGGTTCTGGTTTTTCCCAAATCTATGGGCGGGAAACAAGCTGGTTGACCAAGGAGACGGAATGTTGCTCGAACAAACGGTCGTGCAAACAAGTAAATGTTGTACGTAAAACCGATTCAAACCGATGAGAAAATTTCATTTGCGGTTGGTATCATCACGGGAAAACCTTTCCCCAAATACCTCGAACAGATTACCGTTCGATTAGAGACCTGTCCTTTGGTTGGATTCAGGGCCAACCTCCCCAGGAAATGACCAAAGACTAAAAAAAAACGACCGAGAACGTGGAAAACCTACATTTACCTCTCTAGACTTCTCCCATTAGCACATGTGAAAACACTCTTATCATTGGTTACTTATTTATTTAACGCATCGACGAAATAAAGGCTTCGATTTCTCCAATTTCATCCTACATCTATATTTGTGCTTCCATATAACTACTTTATCGACAAAATTCAAATAGGCCTATCATACTTTCCCTCACTATCTTACTTGTACTGATTTCTTCGTGTGCTTCTCTCTAATATCTGCGGTGCGACAATGGTGTTCATTTGCTGAGTTCCATAGATGTTGCCGATTACCGACGCATAAGCGGGACGAACGGTAGGGCCGAAATAAACGGTGCCACGCTAGCGGTAGAACGCGACTAGGGGCCAAAATTCACCATGCGCATGGGAAGAAAATGAACATGCATGTTACTCACGATTTGACCCGTTTACTTGCGTTGTTGCATCGGTGATGGTTCGCTGCTGCTGCTCCTAGACACGTACTGGACACGTGATCATACTCCTACGGACTCCGAAGTTACTGCTAAATCGTTGTCGCCGTTGTGGTTGTTCTTAACGACGCCTCACGCGTTGATTGTGCGACTGGCCCGACGGGGTACAGCTGTCTGATCGTTGGTCGTCACCAACGATGGTACAGAGGTAACATGCGCGCCTGCACGCGGGTGTCACCGGTTCGAATGCGGTCGGAAGATGTTCGACGGATTATTATTATAGCTTAGCTTAGCATCGGTATGCTACTATGCTGCCATGCTGGTACGAGAAATCGGTCTCGTTGTTGCCGCCCTGCCAAGGGCGCGGGAATTGACGTAGCTGCCCTCTCCGGCCCACGTGTACCGCCGGGACAAACTTCGCAGCTGGAAAGCGGGGTCGAAAACGGTCGCTGACTCAGGTGTGGTGTGACGGGCCTTTCGCAACTTGCCAAGATCTGTCAGGAGAATATCGCGTCGCACTACAGTTACTAAAACTACCTGCGGTAGAATCCAATTAAGCACACCATTTACCTGTCGCATCCAAAAACCAATGTTTGCACCAAACACTGCCAACTAATGCACACCCTATGCACACTTAAGCTCTTTGCCTACTTAAATAACTCGCTAACTATGAGGGAAGATGGGAAAAAATCTATATAAGGAAATTGAAGATTCTTCACGTTTTTTATTAAAGTTCACCTGAACTTTCACACCACGGCACGATAACTTTACTTTACACGATAACTTTATGATCGATCTCGCCTCTTCCACAAACCAGAACGAAGTGATCGAGTCAAGTTCTAAGCTCCTCAGATAAACCGCGAAATCTGTGTATCTCCATCACCGGAAATCACGCAAATCCACGAAGTGGAATTTCCGTGAAGGTCGCTAATCGCCTTTACGCACACCACTTCCCTATTTGTTAGGAGAAAGCATTCCATTTCCTTTGTGGAAACGGTCTATAAACCTGATCCCACCCGAAGATTTACAAAAGCAAGGGGGTCAACGATACTTGAACCTAGGTCGATAGCCGAGACTCGCACATGGTAAAGTCCGTTTGGCTGACGATTTACACTCGGCGCCAGAATTCAACAAGGAACTCATTTTTCTTGTTGTATGCGAAGTGGAGCAAATGAATAAATGAACTCTAAAACGAATGGTACTCAAGATAAATGATCTATTTACAAGGGGTAATTCAATAGGTATTTCAACATCTCTTTAATATGTACAATTTTATTAAATCAACTAAATGCTAAATTCAAATTAGTGGTACCGCCACATTACGTCAAGGCGGACTTCTGGCAGGTTTTTCATCGCCCAGCACAAGTTTGATGTTCCGGAGGAAGTAAAGAAGCAGAAACCTTCAAAGTTTGCCAACAGATACATGGTTTTGAAAGCGATCTGCTCATATGGCAAACGGAGTGCGCCGTTCGTGACTACCAAGGCTGCAAACGGGGAGATCTATTTCAAGGAGTGTCAACAGAAGCGGCTGCTTTTTCTGTTGCAACACGAGGGCCCAACGATCTTCTGGCCGGATCTAGCTTGTGGTGGTGATCGAAGCCAACGGGGTCACTTTCGTACCCGAAGAAAAGTCCTTGCATGAACCCCCCAACGGCCAGGAACTAAGGCCAATCGACAAATAATGGACTTTTATGAAGCAGGCACTTTGGAAGCATCCCAAGGAAATCAAATCTGAGGAAGACATGAAGAAAAAGCGAGTTACAGAAGAAGCTGCAGGCAGATGTTGTACAGAACCTAAAGAGTAGAGCTGCGCGTAAGGTGTGACCGTACGGTTATGGTACTGAAATTGAATAAAATAAGCATGATAAAAGCTTACTTATCTATATATATATATATATATATATATATATATATATATATATATATATATATATATATATATATATATATATATATATATATATATATATATATATATATATATATATATATATATATATATATATATATATATATATATATATATATATAT
>JASCZW010011902.1:0-30397 GCA_034211315.2 Aedes japonicus
GCCTTATTTTCGGTTTTGCTCCTCGTAGGATCTTAGCATTTTTCAGTGAAAATGTGACATGAGAAAAAATGTTCGTTGAATTGTGGAGAGATATTTTCGCATATGCAAGCAGGAGGATAATAATTATCGGCGAAAAATGAGAGATGAAAATGTGAGACGGTTCGCTACTCATCGACAACCTGCGCCCGAGAGAGGCATGGTTTTCACCAGCTGAGCGAGAATTGATCTCTGGTTTAATTAGAAAAATACCTGCAAAAAGCGTCTTCGAAAAACGATGAAAAAAACATTTGGTGTTCAAATTTCGAAAAAAGGGTTTCAGGAGCGTATTCCACGGGAAGTTTACTAACTGTCTTGCAAACAAAAGTGTGATTTTTTGGTCATTCCTAACTGTATATCCTCCTTAAATCCGAATACTCATATTCTTTTACGAGGGTTTACTACCTGGATTTTGCATTATTTTGTTTCAAAATTATTCACAAACATTTTGAAATGAAGGGACATAATGAACCCTACATAAAAAGATTGACCATCTCTATTGAATGAATGTTATTACCTTATTTATTCTAATGTAATTTGAAGTAGATGTCTGGGATCAAAACGGACATCAAAAAGCATTTGGATTTGCATTTACAGTAGCAGCATTTGGCAATCATCATTTTGTGTTCCTCACCTTATTTTACGTCAAGTCGTGTAAGTTATCATTCCGATTTTTATGGTCTTGTAAATGTATGAACAGACGCAAATTTCAATCAACAGGGCTCCTATTATATGCATCCAAGTAGACTTAAAATTTGCAACATTTTTTTCTAAGAGTGACACACTACCAAAATGTCATATAAATTTCTGTCCCGACATACGCCAAGCGTCCATTAGCACATAAAAATGAGTTGAAAGAGATGAGAAAATAAATTCAATCAAACAGATCTTTGTTCGAATTGCGTATTTGTAAGTTTGGTAATTCCAACCCAAAAGAGGCATAAACAACGCAATTGGTCGTAGTCTTTGATGCGCCATACAACAATGTTTGCAATCTTTCATGCAACAGGCTTGATTCAGGTGTTATCTGGCTTAAATTTGTTTGTTTCTTTTGTTTCTTTTTATCTGTGTAGAATTAGAATTATTTGTTAATATGAAACGCAGCAAATCGCAGCACAGAGACTTACATTTTCTTGCATTCTTAAAGACCTTTGAACCACGATCTCGACGAAACATTTACAATAATGAAATGTCACCAAATTACAATTTAGAGTTTTAACTGGAATGTAATTTTGAAAACCGACGTAAATGTATGATTCTAACGGGTCACTCCCTCTATGTGCATCGAAGAATTTACATGATATTTTCTAAGTGTGTATCAGGGTGGTTGTCATGAAGCTTATTGGCTAATTTCTATTCTTCCAACGTGCTATTGGCGTCAGATCGCTCCAGATTTTGTGTCACCAAACTTCTGGATGGCATTTCAAACCGCTCCGATACTCACATTTTCCAGTTTCGCCAGTTGGCTTAGTGAAATATTGGGAAGAGAGCACCATTTGTGCACAATCTGTTTACGGTTTTCGGGAGAAATAATTCGCATTTTGATGACTTTGTTAAAAATTTCAATTCCGAAACGCAAATTTGTTAACAGAATGTAAACAAACATACACAGTGAAAATCAGTTGTCTTACGTCTTCCTATATATGCATACAGAAAAAATAATGAATGTGAACAGTCGCGTAACAATTCCCTTTGTTTAATTCTCAATCCAGGCAAGCGTAAGCAATGTTGTTGTTTGCAATCTTGCATACGCGCATACAACAATGTGTGCAATCTTCCTTCAACAAACTAGATTCAGGCGTTATCTGGCTTAAATTAACATGAAATATCCCATTAATTTCTGCCAAATGTAGAATTCTCTTTATGTGCAGAAGATAACATGTTTCTTTCAAAGTGTGTAAGCCAATCGGAAATCGTGGGTTTCCTATCAATTGTTGGTTCTATTGTAATCCAACGCAACAGCCCGGGATGTTGCGTACCCTTCGCCTATGAAGCTAACTTTTCTTTTTAATCGCACAAAATTAGTTGAAACGTTTGATGATAGGACAAATAACCTTGTTAAGATTAGAAGGGCATACTCTTTCATACTGTAAGCCATTCAGTTGTATGCACACACACTGCCAGCCGGCGCGTCAGATTCACATGAGAACAATGCTCTAGTTTCCATTTAATTGAAATCAGCTTCCATTGGCCGGAGCGTCATGCCTTCATACGTACATAGCTTGACCCTCCGGCCTTCGCTGAACTACAATGCAACGTCCAGATGTGACGCTTGTTTCGTATGGATGGTGGCAAAATCTTTTGGATGTGAAACCACTACCTCAGGGTACTGATCTTTTGACCCGCGCAGGATCAGCCGAGATCGCAGATGATTTTAGCTTGATATACTTTATTAAAACAACCTAGGAAGTTCATCCGGTTTCGTTCGGATGAATCACAGATGCATGACAAGAAATCGACCTTCAGACTGGCGTTGAGCGTTGATGATTGGTGGCATGTGATTAGTGGCGCCGGTGCATTTGCAGCTGAAAATACGACACTAGATGTACGAGAATGGAAAACATTCCATTTCACGTGATCATTTATCACCACCGCCAAGGTCGCCGAAGAGCGAACCGTCGTGGCGTGGAGACCTTTATAGATTTCAGAAGCACACGTACGCACGCCGTGACGACGATTTGTGATCCACTTTGATTAGCGTAATCCAAACACATGGGTAGGAAGTTAGTGACAATCAGTCGATAAAATCAAACGACCTAATCGTGTCAGATCGATCAATTACTCATTGCACACCAACGTCATGGTCATGTTTGATTGTTCTCCAGTTGGTCATATCGAGGACCTGCTTCCAGTCAATGAAAATATAAAGCCTCTGCTAATTGACCGCTGATTGGCCTGTGAGCATGTGAGAAAGAGTTATGCGACTCCGCGAACGCTCCAATGGTTCCGATCTGGGTTGAATTGAAAAATATTCACGAATTATCATTTTTGTTTAACTTCCGCATAGCTTAAGGGCAAATGGCAAACTTCCATGGATTATTAGTGGACTGGTTTGTTTGTTCATGTAAATCTGCCACCGATCGCCGTCTGACCCATCAAGGAGGTTCCCTTCGGGTTTTACTTAGTAGAAACCGGTTGGATTGACGTAGAAGATTGCCGTTGACGAAGCGCAGTGTCTTGGTCTTCGGTCTGCTGATTTTGTGCATTAGATGACCGAAGATGGTTATGAGGGCGTATGGATGATGATTCATGGCGACAATCATTTACAGCTGGCTGCGTGAACGCCTTTTATGCTTTTCACACCCGTGCCCTAATTGGCTGGGAATGAATTCAGCAGAGGGATAATTTGTTTTCGTTTGTTTACCAGTTAACAGTTTGTTTAATTTACTTCTTAAAAAAGTTTGTTATCTGTCATTTGTTTGAGGTCTGCAGTTCGCGCTAGAATTGGTTGGCTTACATTCATGCAAAATAGTTTCAGTGAAACACGGAAAACAGGTATCTTTTTATTAGTGATCCGTGATGACCTTCTAACTCAACAAGGGATTCGTTGAGCACTTGCATTTGCCAATTGCGGCAACATTTCTTTGATCAAGCTTCAACAAAATCACAAAGTCTCAAGAAACCAAATTAGCTGAACTGGTCGATTCGGAGATTATGTAAAATTCATCCTCCAATCTCCAGTTATATGCCTGTTTTTAAATTGAAATTCAAATTCAACCCATAACGGATTGGGAGCGAAAACCAATAGCAACACAACATAGAAACCAGTTCTTTGCTAGCTATTGAGTTGATATTAGCATCAATTCAGCGGCAAATCATCCTCCATACGTAGACCTCCAATGGTAGGCCATGAGGTTTGTGAAACAGGATCTTCATTCATCGAGGGATGAATAATGTGGTTCGCTGAATGTGATGGGCAGCAGCTGACCTAATCGCTCTTTTTGTCATTAGAAGCTTCGGTGCCATGGCGAGTGTGATCAGCTTACTGTGCTGTTGTTTGCGTTTCAATTCACTTGGATCGGAACGTGCTGGATACAATGGGCGTTCTCCCTAAATGTTACAATCCAAGGCTGCGGGTATTCCCGCATCATTAGGCAAACTCGTTTTCAAGGAATGGGGACTTGTTGACTGGATGAAATGATGATTACCATTAATCACTTCCTTTTGCGATGGCTTCAAATGAAACGAATCAGGGAATTTTATGGACGAGAAAACTGTTTTTAAATTCTACAACCTGAAAAAAATAAAAAATAAATGCATCATGGTTAAACCAGATCAACATAAAATCGAATGTCACAAAGTAATTTCCGACTGGCATTGCTTAAAACTGGTTCCCACTATTAAATTTCGCTGCAAAAGCAAGTTTTAATCATGTAAAAGGGATCTTTCGTGTCGCCGTGTGACCTTCACTAGATTTAGCACCAGACTAACGAGAACTGCGTTAACTAAGCCCTCGATTAAACACACGAGTACTAGTGAAACTCGTAGATGCGAAACGCCATGCAATTCTACTGATAACAAGCGAGAATGTCACTTATAACTAGGCCATTTTAGTGTCATTGATAACACACATTCTTTGCCGAACGATTTGATAATCTGTCACATGGAAAAGGGTTGACTGTTAATATTCTAAATGCAAAGCAAGAGGCTTCCTGATCGGTGTCTATCCCTAGCTTAATTGAGAAATTTCAAAGCGTAGTATATGAAAGAAGCATCGAAGATTTCTCATTAACCCGTTGCCTTCTGACATTGGCTATAAATGTTTTGCACAAGCTCACACAGGCTTTGCTCCTAAAGTTAATTAGATGCTAAATTGATTCCTTCTTAGAGGAATATACCTATTCTCGGCAATCTAATCAGACTTCAACCTATTAAAACGATTAACTACGTGTCGTACACAAATTTGTCGGTTTTATTTGCTCACAATCATTCGCTCCTTGCTCCACCATCCACACTGAATTCAAGTATCCTCCTTTAATCGAATGCATTCACCTGCCGTAGGATTTTTTACAGTCTCCTTGTCCACTTTATTCGCCGCAGAACGCCAGTTTGCCTTGAACTGTTTCTCGCTCACAACAGCTTTTTGAGTCTGCTTAAGGTTCCGCTTGACGATGGCCCAATATTGTTCGATTGGGCGAAGCTCTGCCGTGCTGGGAGGGTTCTTTTCCTTGGGCACCACTTGAACGTTGTTGGCAGCATATCACTCCTTTTCTCCGTAATGGCAAGATGCCAAATCTGGCCAAAATAGAACGGAACAATTGTGTCGCTTCAGGAAAGACAGTAGACGTTTTTGTGGGCACTCGGTCAGATAAATTTCCTTGTTGACGGTTCTGGTCGGAATGTAAACGTTGCTCTTCAAGCCACAGGTACTGATGGCTTGCCATACCAGATATTTCTTCGCGAACTTTGACAGTTTAATGTGCTTGAAAATATCTGCCACCTTTCCCCGCCCGGTTGCCGTATAAAATTCTTGTCCAGGAAGCTGCTTAAAGCCTTCCTTGACGTAAGTTTCAGCGTCCTGTACCACGCAATCAAACTTCATCAGCATCGTCGTGTACAACTTTCGCGATCGTGCTTTGGCCGACGTGTTTTGTTTATCATCGCGATTTGGAGTCACCCCTTTCTTGTAAGTCGACAGTCCAGCTCGTTTTTTAGCTCTATCCACGATTGAAGGCGCCACTCCCAGCTTCTTTGCGAAGTCTCGGACGGAGAGGTTGGGATTCCGCTGGAAACAGCGGGCAACTCTTTTTGTCATCGCTGTGGCCTCCGGCTTTCGATTTCCCCCCGATCCAGCTTTCTTGGCTGTCGACAAACGTTCACCGAACACTTATGATACATTGGTAACAGTTGATTTAGCCACATTCAACAATTTCGCCAACTTGGCGTGAGAGTAGTTTGGATTTTCGCCATGCACGTGCAAAATTTTGATGAGTTGCTTCTCTTCTTTCGACGAAATTTTGATAACTGAAGTGCTAATCTCAAAATCAAAATAGAGGCATGACGCCAAACGCACACATCTTCAAAATGAGGGATGTGCAAAATTTCTTAATGCACGATGAAATGAAATACCTCAAGTTTAAGTGAACCAAATTTTGAACGAAACACCCTTTATGTGTGATTGTGTTTCGATAAGCGTGAACTCAGGTCACAAAAAATGTAGCTGTCATATGATTTGTTTTCGTCGGTAGATTACCTGTGGCAGTTGATCGGACGATTGTGGAGCAATTTGAAATCTTTGCCCCTGCTGACATCTCCCTCGACAATCCGAACCTAGTAGGGACTACCAAAGCGATTGTGATTGATGCACTAGCTCGGACCAACAGCTAGTGAAAGGACTTTTTTGGCTATTTGGACTAGCTGCAACGGCGGCGATTGAGCTCGAATTAGTGCGAACTTGACATCTCCAGATTTCAAATGGCTGGTATGGGAGGTATGAGAAAAATGTGAGAATTATGTTTCCATTTTCCTGAACAGAATCATGAAGACAA
The DNA here is from genome assembly GCA_034211315.2 of Aedes japonicus. NCBI lineage: Eukaryota > Metazoa > Arthropoda > Insecta > Diptera > Culicidae > Aedes > Aedes japonicus. The sequence goes on from JASCZW010011902.1 coordinate 6,525, forward strand.
GAACACCGTTTATCACAACATTCACCAGAACTATTCATGATTTCCATAACAATGTTCTTATTTCCTTGACGTTTGTTTTCTTTGGTGTGGGGAGCACCGTTACGCAGGCGTTATCATTCGCTCTGCCGAATAGTGTTCACGTTTGCTTGACTTTTGTTCATGGTGTACACTGACCGGCACAAGAAAAAGCCCATTATGGTGTTCAGATAATATTTTTTTACAACATGAAAAATTAACAATATTGAAGCCGAATTCAAAGTATATTTAGATACATTCAAATGATCATAACTCAAGAATTAAACAACATACACAGTTGATAAAAAAAAGTCAAACATAGCTATTAGATTACAGATAGTTATTACATTTCACCGTTTCGAACGAACTGTCACACTTTACTTGTGATCGATGCCATCATGATCTGCGCAGTCGCTGATGACACTGTACCGACGAACTTATTCCACTTTAAACGCATTTTTTGTCCATTTATCACTTCTTTACCGCATCCTCGAAGTTTTCGCTTGACATTTGCCCAATATTTTTCGATCGGTCTGAACTCAGGGAGGATTAATCTCTTGGGTGACGAAATAAACATTGTTTGCAGCATACCATTCCCGGCCATAGACCTGGCCACAACATAATGTTGGTCTTGAGTTGCCGAATAAAGGGTAAAATGCGCTTTTTCAGACACTGAGATGTGATGAGAACCTTGGTTTTAAGGCCATAACTTCAGATTCTTTGCCAAATCATTAGTTTTCGAGCAAACTTATCAGCAAAAACAAATTTATACCTAGAAGGGAGATCCCCACAACCAGTTGCCAGGTAAAATTTTCGTCCGGGGATTTGTTTATAATCCGTTTTGACGAGGATTTGTTTATAATCCATTTTTACAGCCATCAAATTTAGTCGAAACTCGTTCGTATAGTAATCGTGCTCACTTTCTGGACACTAAATTTTGTTTCAAGAAGCGATTCAGATGTTTATTGGCACAAGAGACTTATATCCTTCTCTTGAAAGGATGTTACGCAAGGTGGAAAAGTTGGAATCGTATTTCTTTGCCAAATCACGTACCTCAAAACCTTTGTTCTCAGCTCTTTGTCCCTAGTGCCACTTTTTGATAGATGCGCTGTGCTCTATCCACACTCAGAGTATCCTAGTAACGTTTGATTACAAGACACACCGTTAACTTTGGGAATTTTAACACTTTTGCTATTTTTGAGGCAGACCATGAAGGATTCTCTATAAGTTTGTGCACATTTAGTTTTCTTTTCTCAAGTTCCATACTCCGTAATTTTGAGATGCGTCGATTAATCGAGAAAAACTTTTCACCTATTTCTTCGTCAATGAAACATCAACAAATGCCTGTCAAACGTTTTTTGTTTCAATCACCAGGAACGCGGTGCGTTCAGATTTACTTTGAATCGAGCTTTATTGCGATATAATAAACTGAAATAAATAATTGTTATTTTGTGGTCAAACAAATAACTCTTTTTATTATGACGTTACATATCACATGTTTTTTGCACTTCGATCAGAAATAGATATGACATAAGAAAAAGCCCAACTACACCGTGTCCAATATATACTCATACACTTTTTCCTTGCATTGGTGTCGTGCAACTACTCAACATGCTTCGCGTATGTGTTAGTGTAGTTTTGCACTATGTTTATACAAACGCTTTTAGGTTATGTCCGATTGTTTTCATTCGGTGTTTATCTTTTACCAGCGATGAAGGAGTTTCGTGCTGTGGTGATAAATAAGTTTTTGAAAGGTGAGCGCCCGGGCGCTATTTTCAGAAATTTGAAAAACCTCGGAGTAAAGCGGGATTTTGTGTACCGAACCATCCGAAGGTACCGTGACACCTGCTCGTTGGATGACCGGAAGAGATCCGGTCGTACTCGTACGGTGCGGACTGGACGAGTAGTTAAAGTGGTCAGGGAACGGATTAGACGAAAATCACAGCGCTCTGTACGTAAAATGGCCGCAGATCTGAATGCTTCGAGATCGTCAATGCACAATATACTGCAAAATGACCTCGGATTTCAAGATTTCAAGAAACGTAAGGTTCACGGAGTTTCGGAACCTTCCAAGCAGAAACGACTCGAAAGTGCAAGTCGGCTTTTGTCGCGGCACGGTAGGGAAGAATTTATCTTTTCCGACGAAAAGTTATTCGTCTTGCAACAAACCCACAATATCCAGAACGACAGATTGTGGGCTCTCTCTTCGAGAACTGTTCCAGAGAGTGATAAGAATATTCCACGGTTCCAAAGTACTGGGTCTGTGATGGTTTGGGGAGGAATTTTCAAGCAAGGCAAATTACCACTGGTTTTCATCGAAAAAGGCGTTAAAGTGAATGCCGTATATTATAAAACGGAAGTTTGGGAGAAAGTTGTCAAGCCATATGTAGGTGTTTGGAGATGATCACTATGTGTTTCAGCAGGACGGAGCGCCATCGCATACTGCAAATCTCGTTCAGGGCTGATGCCGAGAAAATTTGACCGACTTTTTGGACAAGATTGAATGGCTTCCCAGTTCACCAGATCTGAATCCATTGGATTATTTCGTATGGTCATACTTACTGGCGAAGGTAAATGACCACAGGGCGTCTAATATGAACCAATTCAAAATCGTAATCAAACGAATTTGGGACGAAATGCCGATGAAAGTCGTGCGTGCCGCCTGTGACGGTTTCGAAAAACGTCTGGAGCTGGTCAAGAAGGTTAAAGGCGGTGTAATTCCAAAACATATGCTGTAGTTGATCAGTATCATATTGCAATATAATGGGTAAAGTTATCAATAAAATCTGGATTATCGATTTGAAATAAATAGAATTTTATTTAGTATGAGAGTTTATTGGACACGGTGTACAAATATATATTCAAAACGATAGCATGAAGAAGAAAACGATAACTTTAGTAACCAAGAACTTCCTAATTTTTGTAAATGGAGCACGGAAACAAACCTGCTCTCAAAAATGGTAAAACGACTCATGATATCATGAGCTTAGTGGATTTTGATTTTTTGAAAATACACCACGATTTAGGCTCGTGATATCATGATTCATGCTCGCGTAACGCACCCGAAGCGTTACAAGTTATTCTGCTGAGAGGGAATCAAAATTAGTAAAATCAAAGCAAGCAGTGGAATAAAAGCGCATCAACCAAAATACGGTTTTTTCAACACATTATTCAATCCGTGGATTTGTTCAGCAAAGTACATTTTTGATGAACGGTTATTTAATAGATATGCTTATTTGAAGCATAAAATTGTGTGTGGTGAATACCTACCATTTTTAGGGATTCAAAACTTGAGAAAGAAATTTCTTACCAAATTATTTTGGAGCCTTCGCTATAGGATGCGATCTCTCCCAACTCTGCAGAAAAGCCCCTAACCGCCTTCCTCTAGCTAGCCAAACTTCTTGGCAATGAGGATGCCGTGACGGGCGTTATTATGTTGAAGTAATCGGCCATCCCTGCACGGTTCAACATCATTTCAAAATCCACTTCTTCAGCCTCGTTGTCATTACATAGAGCTTCTGTTCGTCGCTAATTTCCTATATTACTGCAGGCAGCAGAGGTCCATTCAAAGTGAAATATTTGATTTGATCCCTACTGTTGCAAATGTTAAAATACAGCTAAGCATTTGTTTTAATTTTACAAATTGAAAAATATAATGAAAAAAAAAAGATCCACTTCCCTATCGAAGCGGAGACGGAACTGGACGCAACTGACAAGATGGCAACGGATATCACAAAAACTTCCTTCTTACAGCCGAGCAGGAACTTCTGGATAAAAATCACCTATCAGACGAAACGGAAGCGAGCAATGAGTTGATAAGAAATGATTAGTTGTTTCATAATTCATGAAAAATTCAACACTTTTTTCAATTTTCACAATTTTACCTCCGAACGCGAACGACGCTGCAACATGACTGAGCACGTTTTGACAGATACTCGTAACCTTGCTCGTAACGCTTGCAGTGGTCATGATTTCTGGCTCATGAAAATGCTTGCGCTGAATCATGATATAGGTCATATCGGTCTTCCATTCATGATTCATAGTCATGATTTTATAAAGAAATATGGCTTTTAGTTCCATAATTTGCAAGTCATGAATACGGGATCAGATTCGTTTCCGTGTGTGGGTCTATTGAAAGCCAGGCATTCTGAAACGCTTCAAAATAGTTGTCCTTAGTCGTTACATCAGATTTGTTCACTTTGTTGTCCAGGATTGACCAAAAATTTTCAATTGGGTTCAAATCTGGACTAATTCGAGCCATTCCAATGGTTTTATTCGATTGGAACGGAAAAAATCTTTTGTTTTTTTTTTGCTGTATGCTTTGGGTCATTATCTTGTTGGAAAATAAAGTTTTTTTTCAACCCGACCTTCAACAAAGACTCGAAATGTCAATGTATGTGTATGCTGTCATAATTCCATTAATGCGAACCAAGTCTCCAACACCAGCAAAAGAAAAACATCCCCACACCATAGCACCATCACGTTCCCTCCGCCGTGTTTTACAGTCCCTTGCAAATGATGTTCCTGAAGGCTTTCTCCATCCTTTCGCCAAACGCCGCTTCCGAATTTGAAGATTTCAAATTTCGATTGGTCGGTCCAGAGCACTCGTCTCCAAAATTCTTGAAGCTCATCAGCATGTTCCCGAGCGAAGCGCAGTGGATAAATGGAAGTCTCCGTGTGTATCTGCTCTTCAATCCATGTGCTGCCATTCGACGCCGCATAGTTTGATCATATATCGGTAACTCCAGCTTTTCTTGGATGAAACTAATCGTAACCTTTGGATCTTTTTTGATCTCGCGAGTTATTCTAGCATCGGTTCGTTGGTCAGTCGTCCGTGCTAGGCCTCTACCTGGGTTATCAACCACCAGATCGAAAACCAAAAGCCAAAAAAAAAACAAAAATAGCCAAAAAGTTACAATCTATTCAAATTTTAGCACGTTTAACCTCAAATTTAACCTCACATTAAAGTTAATGTGATTTTTAAATTGACAGTCGATCCTCTGCTAATGACTGTTCATATTCACGTCACATCAGAAGGCTAATATTCTCGGACAATACATTGTTCAATAATATTAACGAAGATGTGAGCTCCGCCTTCAGGAGGTTTTAGACACACTGAAAATTTCATTGAGTTTATACTACGAAACCGTCCGTTGACCTCACCAATGTATCTTATGGTTTTTGCAAACGGAAATGTCTTGCAGTTTTTGTGAAGCTGGCTTTGTATGGAATGCCACATGTGCTGTCAGAAAAACCTACAATTTTGTTCATAATAGAAAAAAAATATCCGCCACGCTGTTGCGTTAACGTTGCTTGCATGTTTGACAGTTCCGTTTATCGCGATGAAATGAACCTTTGAAAAAGCGCAATCATGAGGACAGAGTTTTTTTTATTTGCGAATTGATCCTGCCCAATTGGGAAGAGCCGCTACTGAATCTGTGATTCATCTCTCTAGGCTATGGTAAATCATGAGAAGTAGCGAGATAAATGAAGAATAACGATACGAAGCGTGTGACGCTCTTAATTTTAGTTCAAGGTAAACAAATGATTCTTACCGCCACACGGCCAGAAATTGAACTCAATATGAGAGGCCACTTAAATCAGTTGGGTACTGCGACTCAGTTTCGTAAAAAATAGAGTTAATCAATCTATGAGTAACTCCACTTTCTACGAAACTGAGTCGTAGTTCCCATGCGACTGGGTAAAGTGGCCTCTCAAATCGAGCTCAATTTCTGGCCGTGCACAGCAGCAACATCAACATGTTCGGGTACGAAAGAATAGGTGCAGCGATTGGCTGGTCCGCACGAAGCTCATTTCGTGCGTTGTATGAATACGATTAAATAAAAGCATTTTAATTATGACTAGTAGTACGAATCTAGCGTAGAATGTTTGAGACATTTGTTCAATGTAAGAAAACTGTGTTTACAAAACGAGCGTAAGTTTACAAACACATGTTTTAGTGCAGGTGTACGAGTAAAACAAAACCGAACCTTTTTCGTGTGCCTATCTCAATTCCTAGAATTTTGCAAAATTGAAACTAGTTTCCGTCAATTGCAATGTGGCACCTCAAAAAATGAGATCTAACTGCAAAACAAAACCCTTGGGCAAAACCATCATTGTTATCAATGTGATCAATATTGATTCCTGTTCTAGTTTATCTAATAACCATATATAACATGAAAAATCATTAAAGTATCGCTTAAAACAAAAACACCACAAAGTGCAAACAATCACAAGGTTTGTAAGAAAGGACATAGCTTCAATCAAGTCTGAATCATCACTTAATTCTAGAAAGGAAAAAAAACCAATACAGTATCGAAACACGATACCTACAATAACGCATACGTAAAACGCCCAAACCAAGTACCGAATCCAATTTTAACAGCCTTTACTGACGCAAAAAAAAATTCAATTTCTCTCTAGACTCAACTGACCACTTAAAACGAATGAGCACACAAAGCTCAGTGCAAACCGTGCCGTCGCTTATCCAACATCCTTCGTGAATCATCCCCAGTAAAAATTATCGAAAGGAACCCAACCAAATGGACAATCGTTTCAAACGCCTATTCTCCCCCTAACTTCACGGCACACCGGTGACCGGTGTTCGTAGTGAAAGTGAACTAGCGAGCAATTCTGTCAAGTGGCAAATTTGAATTATCTAAACGAATTACAGAGAAACACCCATCGTACACGCGTTCACCGTCACTCTTCATGGACAGAATTGACGTCGGTCGATTACTGCTACAGCGCCACCGTCTAGCAACGGCACTCAACCCGATGGTCCGGCTATTGTAAAAGTTCGATTGGAATCTTTAGATTGCAAAAAAAAAGTGAGTGTTCAAAATTGAGAAATATCATACATCGGCGAAGGAAAGTGCAACAATGCCCCCGACCGAAGCCACCGTTCCGCTGACGGAAGGTAGCCGGACGAAAAACCCGGCAACCATAATTGAACCCAGTACAAAGCCGACGAGCAATGGCTTCAACCGGCGGCGTGACTCGGTGATGGAAGAAACGCCGGTTCAAGATGGAAAGCAGCCGGCCGGTCAGCAGCAGCAGCTCAACTGCCTGGGTCGGCTTTCGTACCACGTGTCCATCGCGATCGGGCAGTTTTTCTACAGGTGAGTGAATCAACTGTGTTACTGTTTATAATGATCGTTAGGAATATTCCCCATGTTGTTGTTGTGAAGATCGGTTGATCGGTTAATTCGTTGATAACGTTGCTCATGCTAGCTTGTTTCGATTGTTCGACTCGTTGAGCCAGGGCTAGGCATGTGACGGAAAATGACTGGCAAAAATGCGTTCTCATCTCTCATATTAATTACCTTGTCAGACTCAAGCTTCAGTACGGCTGAGGCAGTTCCGGTAGACTTTTAATAGGGCTCTTAGAAGCTTGCTGAAATAGGTCGGTGCATTGAAAATAAAATTTAGTTTTTAATATGAAATACATTTTGTGGTTTACTCTAGTAATGAAAAGACATAATGTCTTCTGTAGAAAACAAATTGCAGCAGATATGTGAAGGTAAAATTCGTTTAATGTAAACTTGTACTTTAAATTACTGTGTATTTTTACTTTTAAATAGAATGTGGAGTCGATCTTGACGATTTGCTTAGTATTGCGACGGATCAACTCCGCAAGTCTTTGGAACCAACCAAAAATTCTTGGAAATATCCAGTGTTCCACGAATTGATTTCTTTTTGGCGAACACGAAACTTAAGCACATACAGATTTCGTAAACAACAACTGTAATTCGTTTTATGCTATTTTATTTTGCAGAATTACAAAATCGTTAGTATATTTAGATTCCATCATACCAAGCTTCCAGCGAATGCGATCTAAAATTGTATTGGACCATTGATTATTGATGCTGATTATACAGTGCGTTGCAATCGTTTTGCCGCATTTATAAAATTTGGCCGTAATCTTTTTATTCCAGTGCAACAAATCAAATACTATATGCATGTAGTAGTGAGATCCATTGCTTTGCTTACACACACTAATAACAGCTTTCTAGCGTTGTTTACTTGCCGTAAAAAACTTATGACCATATTTACTACTTCCGTTGCGTTGCAAACGTTTAGACGCAGTCACCTTTATCGCAATTTTCTAGATTTTCTTTGAAAGCTCTTAAGTTTGCTCAATAGTTTATGCTGTTTCTGCAATTTAGTAAGTATTTTCGTAGTGTACTGTGTAGTATTTTGCTTGAACGAGGTGCAGAAAGGCCAAATCCGAGCTCTGGCGGATACTGGTCTCAGTAGTCGTAAGATTGCCAGGAAAACCAACACATCTACATTGCCCGAAAGCAGCACATCAATTCCAGCTATGGCCATCTTCTTGACTTACATCAGGTTTTCGCGTGACTTCAGAACCTAGAGCACTCTAGTTTCTTGAATTTATTTTTGGAATCAGTGGTCTTGTCTTCGATGGAATTTTCGTGTCGATTAGAACGTTTGTTTTCTTGACCGAGTGCAGACGATGGAAAACCTTTCAATGACAACATGGCATACATTGACATTATGTGTTAACGTAGAGGTTATCTGGTGGAAACGAGTTTTAACTACTTGATAACAATAACATAAAATGTGATAATATATCTTTCATTCGAAGTATAGTTTTGACTATATTGCAAATTGTTTTTCCTTATGCAACTGGATCCCCGCCTTCAGTTTCCTCACAAGACCGTCGAATTCCAGCAAGAGCGATCTCGTGTCCGCTTCTTCGGTAAACGGGCCAGTTGCCGAGTGATCGTTTGGCTATCAAAGGATTTCTTGGAGTACGTCGTTTTCAAACTGCTCCATATGTCCTTAGGGATCGCCTACTCTCGGACGATCTCAAGGCACTCATCCGATAGGCACCACATCAGCAAAACTTTTGATGGTATTTTTCGGCTTCTGCTACCGGAACCACTTCGGTTAGAACTTCCACAACGCCATAAGCTTCGAGAAATAGCCCTACAGTTAGCTCAGGGATGCCATATTCACAGACATGTCTGTAAATTTGCAGACTTTTCATTTTTATTGCAGACTTTTTTAACGATGCAGACATTTTATTTATGTTGCAGACTTTTACAGATATTTGAAATAATTTTTTTAAATATCAAATAAAGGTATTTGATGAAGTTCGGCTTAAAACGTACGTAGTACGCAGTATAGTATTTAAACACAGTATAGTTGATACGGTTAGAAGCATTGTTGAATTTATTAAAATATCGTAGGTCATTTAAAATAGAAATCATTGAAGAAATGAGGCCATTTGGAGACACAATGGACCCGGAGATAAGTATTGTCTACTTATGATAAGTGGCCTACTTATGGTAGTGTTCAATCCCACGCGTGTTCAAACCCATGCGAAAAATTATTGTCAAAACGTTGGTAATATTGCTCCTTTGCTATTAAGTCATAACGAAAATCAAGTATCACAACATATTTGAGAAACTTAGAGACTTCCTCGAAAATAAAAATATCTCCTATGGTCAGGTATAAACTTCTCAGAAGTATTGGGAGCAAGCAGTTTATGCAAGAAAAACCTTCAAAAATTCAATACCGAAGGTCAATATCATACTTACCAGAATTTCAAGACAGAACTTCCCCAAGAATCAGGAGAGAACTTATAAGAGCTTCAGGAAGAAGTAGAGGGGAGAGGACTTCTCTGAAGTTGGAATTTGTCAGAGTTCTTCCCAGAAATTCAAGATTGAACTCTCCAGAAGTTCAGAAAAAAAAACTTTCTCAAATTTCAAACGGAAGCTAACCAAGAAGGGCATTACCTATAATTTCTCAAAAAATCTGGAAAAAAAATCCCCAGGACGATGCGTCATAGAAGTTGAGGAAAGAACTTCTCTCAAGTTCAGGAAATAACTTCCCAGAAGTTTCGCAAGAAACTTCTCGAAATGTTAGTTGAAACTTCCTAGAAGTGCTTGGCAGCTTTTCCAAAGCTCAGATGAGAACATTCTGCATTTCAGAATAAGGATTTCTTAAAATTCTTTAGGGAGAAATAAAATGAAACGTTCCAGGAGCATTGGGGGTACTTCCTTCTAATTTGAGCACGAATTTCCCAATAGTTCTGGATCAAACTTCCCCAAAGTTCTGGAGAAAACTTCCCAAAAGTTCAGAAGAGGACTTCTCAGAGATCCAGGAAGAAACTTCAAGAACAAATTTAAGGAAATTTTCTTGAAAATTTTGGAATAAAATTTTCCTCGCAGTGCCGGATGGGACCAATCAGAAGTTTGGAAAGAATAAGCTCAGGAAAAAAAATCCCCGAATTTCAGCAAGAACCCAACCAGAGAGGGCACTGTAGGGTCAAGAAGAAATTTTTCAAAAAAATGAGTAAAGAACTCCTCAGAAGTTCACAAGAGGACTTCTCAGAAGTTGCAAAGAAACCAAAAGTTCAGTTGGAACTACCCAGAAGTGCTAGAGAGCTACCCTAAAGTTCCGAATCAAACATTACAGCATTTCAGAATGAGAATTGCTCGAAGTTCACAAAATCTCAGAAGTTATGGTACATTCTTTTGATAAAATCAGGATGAAACTTTCCAGAAGTGTAGGGGGATCTTTCTAGTAGTTCAAGCAGGAATTTCTCAGAAATTCAGGAACAAACTTCCCCAAAGTTCAGGACAGTACTCTTTGAAGTTCAGAAGAGATTATTTCGGCAGTTTAGAAAAGAACTTCTCAGATGTTCAGGAAGAAACTTCTTGCAGCTTACGAAGATTTTCCAAGAAATTCTGAAGAGTACTTTCTCAAAGTTGTGCAGAAACTTTCCTCGTAGTTCAGGATGGGACTTATAAGAAGTTTAGAAAGTGACTATGTTCAGGAAAAAAATTACCAAATGTTTCTGGAAGGTAAGGTTGGGTTCTCAAATGTAAATTTCGAAGAAAATAAGAAGTGACTGCCAAGAAGTTTATGAGGAATTTTGCCTGAAGCTCAGGAGGAAACTTCCCAGAATAAAGTAAAGAGCAAAGATCAGGAGAGAGTTTCCCTGAAATTTAAGAGATAATCACTGACTAACAGCAGTCTATACAAAAATCATTCATATGACCATAATGATATTGATGATCATGAGTGATGATTACACCATATTAAAATATGGTACACACCATCAATGGTTATTGTTGAATCGAAAAAAAAATTGTTGAATTTAGCAAATGAAAATTAAAGTTTGATTTTAAAATACAAAACTGGAAAGAGCGTAACAGGGGGGAAAAATCTATGGAAAATTGTGTCATCTATGCGAATGCTTCAAGCTTCAGTGTCACTTGAAATATATGAAACAATAGTGTAAGGTTGCATACAATCCAAGAAATAGATGCAAACATGTTTACATAATCACACAAATAGCGATAATGACATAACTCGCTCTCTTATAATGTCTTTTCGTTGAAAGAAGTCTAATTTTATAAAAAATAATTTACAGACTTTTGTAGACGTTCCCAGATATTTCAAATTTTTATCACAGACATTTGAAAAAAATATATGGCATCCCTGATGTTAGCTCCAGTTCTGTAAATCTGCTTCACTTCTACGCTGCTACGGAATGTTGTTTGTCACATCCTACGAAGTGTTGCCCATAACCCATTGAGGAATCCAACTTGAAAAAAGAAGAAGACACCGAGTGGCGATAAATCTGACAGCTCCCATGTTAAAGTATAGGACGAAACTTTTAAAATGCTTCTAGAAAATTTAAATGAAATTCTAATTAAAAGCGGATTGTTGCATGATGTAACAAAAATTCAAAACTGCAAAAATGGGCATTATTTTAATTTAATTTTTATTTTGCTGAAAATGTCATCATTAAGAAGTTAAGGATGCTTCTTACATCATACAACAAACCGCTTTCAATTAGAATTTCATTTGAATTTTTTAGAAGCATTTCAAAAGTTTCGCCTTATACTTTAACGTGGGAGCTGTCAGATTTATCACCACTCGGTGTCTTCTTCTTTTTTAAAGTTGGACTCCTCAATAGGGTGTCTAACTGGAATCGAGCATAGCGAATTGCAATCGATTTGCAGCCAATTTAAAGCGAAGGATTCCAATTTAGTACTTTTGATCAGTTCTGCAACACATTACGTCAGTTGCACCGATTTGACATTTGAGTTGAGGCAAAGCGTTGCTAAATTCAACAGCTGCGCAATTTTCTGTCAAGCTGATTCATTCAGATTTACAGCGAATTTAAATTGATTCAGGTGCTTTTAAGAATTGAAATTGATTTCAACAAATGAATTTATTCCAATCCATAACCTCTTGAGAGACAGGCTGGGACTCCGAAGTAACGAAACAGGGTTGTAACAGACCTAATGTTCATTTAAAAATTAAAACAAAACTTGTTCTACTTACGTAAACAAATCCAATATTTGGGCGATTTTATTATTACGATGGCGCGGGCTTCCCGGATAAAAATAACCATACAAATAGAATACAATAATGTAAAATAACCTTAAAATCTATTTCCGACCATAAATTGTATTGTTCGTGAATCAGATAAATGAAAAATGCATATTGTCATTACAATAGATCTACAATTCAATCAATATGCTAGGCTTTTCAACAATTGTCAAACAATACAATTAAGAGTAATTGAATAAAACTTGTAAGGAAAAAAATGATTTTTGCTATAGTTAAGATACATAACAACCCCCCTTTTCTATTGTCGATGTCTCAATTTACATTAGATTCTATTGTGGGAACAATAACTCCTATTGCCATCTTATCATTGTGAACAATGATAATAATTGTACATGCTATAGATTCTATTGTATGGTTACAATACATTTAATTGTAAACCTATGAGAATTTTGTATTCGGGTTGGCATGGATTTGGCCAGAGTTTTAATTCAATGTTTCCGTAAAGGCTTGTATATTTATCAACGTTCAAAAAACATTCTAGATTTTTGCTTTCTGCTCTTCAATGAGGTTCGCTAACGTTAAAAACAGCTTGCTTTGGTTTGTTTTATTCCCTGATCTTCTAACAAATTTTCAGCGGAAATTGAAGACAGTTGATAGTTGTTTGAAATTCACATTTGTTTCACGAAAATTTTGAAATCTGGTCAAAATCTAACATGTTTACTTGATTCGACGAAACTTGTAAACAAGAAATAACTATCATGGTCATTTTTCATGCCAGTGTCAAAGCAACACAGTTCGATACGCTGCATTGAACGGATATAACAAGTTCCAAAATCCGGTTTATCTACTACACATTAAAAATGCCGTTTCATCATTATTCGCCATGAAATGGTTAAAAATATCTAACGAAACGTATAAACAACCAAACCCGATCCATTCTTGTCGCCCTCGCTCTAGAACGACATTTCGAAGATACGCCATCTTCGCGACGTCAGCTTCCTAGCCACACAAGTTAAAAGTTAGCGTCGTTCCTGAAAACAAGTTTGCGAGTTCAAAGCACAGTCCGCAACAACAGAGCTCGAACAATCAAAACATGCCCAAAACAGCTGATAGCCTAAACCTATATGCAACCGAAGCGAAGCACGCGAAGCGTTAAGTGCCGCTTACACGACAGAACTCTCGGCTTGCTAAGTGACAAATTTTGAAAATTTGTGAATGCTGACATGCATAATATGTTCGTTCTGCACTCGTTGGACTTGTATGAAAATTATCAGCGGCGCCATTTGTGATTATTAACTTCATTTGGATTTGACAACAGCGACCTTACTCCAAGTTATATGAAGCTACACTTTATACAAATTTATGATTGTTTCTATGTGTCTCACATACATTGTTGCAATGTGATCATCAAAAAAATTTCTTTAAAAACCACACATTAACAGAGTGTGAGAAAGTTCTGTTTAGATGTGAACACATCAATATTTTATTGATTTTCACATGTCAATTATATGTGTGTTTCAGTTGTAAAGCCCGATTCAAAGTAAATTTGGACGCCTTCAAGTGATCCTAACTTAAGAATTAAACAGCATACACGGCAAGCATGGGAAAACTCATTCACTCGCATGAACACCACCGATTTAAATTAGCAACCCTCGCTAACAGAATAGTGTACGAGTGTGGTGTTTCCTATCAAACGATTTTACACGAATCCTCGAAAACGAACATTGTAGAAAGAATAAACGAGAAAAACAGAATCATGCGAAACCAATTTTTGGCTAGACGTTATATTGAATGAATGCGTTGCCACTGAACTCAAGCGATTTGAATACACCGAATGAGAATATTTTGACTCAGTAAATGCAATCAACTGGAAGGATCAGAGCAGAGATACTTTATAATTACGTTGCATTAGATTGCTTCACATCACGTTAGATCATTAAAGACTGTATTCGATAAAATTTGGACACACAAAATAGGTCACCAAAAAATTTCCTTGAGCCCGATTCTTTTCAAACTTTCTGGAAATAAAGTACTACTAAATGGTTAACTTTTGACATCATTGGTTTATTGAACCTCTTCTCCCAACCCAAATGCCCGCACCTTTGCCTTGACCCCTTTCATCAAATTTCCTTTCATTTCCTATCATTTTTCAAATGATAGGACCGACTTGCTTACTTACTTTTAACCACACTTTCTTTAGTTCAAGTTCATTTTCTATCAGTTTTGGAGTTTTAACGAGCTTTGCCTTCATGATTGCCCAATATTTTTCAATTGGACGAAGTTCCGGAGTGTTTGGAGGGTTGACGTCTTTTGGTACAAAAGCTACATTATTATCTTTGTACCAGTCTAAGACGGGCCGGGCATACTGGCAAGATGCCAAATGCGGCCAAAACAGAGTCGGGCCATCGTGAGATCTCAAGAAGGGCAGAAGTCGTTTTTGGAGGCATTCGTCTTTGTAGATTTGTCCGTTGACGGTCGCAGGGGTGATGAAGGGCTGACTCCTTTTGCCACATCCGCAGATCGCTTGCCAGACAAGGAATTTTTTGGCGAATTTCGACAGTTTCTTCTTCCGTACACTTTCCGAAACGGCCAACTTAGAGGTGGCGACGTAGTGTTCCTGTCCTGGGATATCTTTGGTGTCGGCTTCAATGTAGGTCTCATCGTCCATCACAATGTAGAACGGTTTTGTGAGCCACTCCCTGTACAGTTTTCTTGTATGTTTTGGCCACCGAGTTCTGTTTATCGCTCCGGTTCGGTGCCTTCTGGACCTTGTACACATGTAATCCAGAACGTTTCATTGTTTTCTGCACAAAACAAACTGAAACTTTCGCCTTTTTCGCAACATCCTTGATCGAAATGTTGGGATAACGCTTAAATTGGTTCAATAGCATCCTGGCCATCTCCGGATTTGATGTGCCTCGTTTTTTGCCACTACCATTTTTCCGCTTGGTTGTCTTACGGTCCTTGAACGTTTTGTGATGTTTTCCGATCCATCGATGAGAAGCGTTTAGGTTTTCGAAGTGAGTGCCCAAAATTTGTTGGCGCACTATTTCTTCATTCGAAGCCATCACTGAAATCACTCGACCGATTTTCACGAAACTCATTACACAATTGACACAACACAATGAAATACATTCAGTTAAAATTTCAATAATTTTTACCCACACGCTAAAAAGTTACGAACAATTGCGTGCGTCCAAATTTCATCGAATACAGTCTTTATTTGAAATGTTAAATGATGTTTAAGGGATGATTTGAAGAAATGAGTGTGATTCAATCAAACTCGCTCAGTTGAATCCAACTGAATGCAATCGTTAATGATTCAGCGGGTAAAAAATCGGCAATGAGAAATCGTCCACACTGCTACCGTCCGATTCATTCACTGTACGATCAGCTGCCAGTTTTGCTCAATTCTGATTTCTACGAATAGAATGAAAGCAGAATAGTAATGAACAGAATCGGTACAATTCAAACGTGGTAACGTTCACTTCTGAATGTTTATGCGTGTGTGAGAAATGAGTGAGAAATGAGCGCTAAGTGAGCCGATTTTTACCATGCTTGATACACGGTTGATCAAAACGTCAAACAAAAGGTTGTTTATGCAACTTTCAAACGATATAAATAACAAGTTATTTTATTCCACCGTTTCGAACAAACTGTCGCACTTTACTTGTGATCGATTCCATCAAGATCTGCACAATCGCTGGTGACACTGTATCGGCGAACTTATTCCACTTTAAAAGCGTTTGTTGTGCATTTGTCACTTCTTCACCACATCCTCGAAGTTTTCGCTAGACAATTGCCCATTATTTTTCGATTGGTCTCAACTCAGGGCAACTCGGAGGATTTGGCGACGAAATTAACATTGATTGCAGCATACCATTCTAGTATCTCCTTAGAGTAGTGGCAGCTGCCTAGATCCGGCCAGAACAAAACGTTGGTCTTGTGTTGCCGAATGGTTAAATTGTGTCATTGTGTGAGATGTTATGAAAACCTTAGTTTTAAGGCCACAACTGCAGACTCCTTGCCAAACCATTAGTTCCCGAGCAAACTTATCAGCAAAAACAAATTTATACTTGGAAGGGACATCCCCACAATCAGTTGGCAGGTTGAAATTTTCGTCCGGGGATTTGTTTATAATCTATTTTGACATATGTTTCGTCATCCACTAAAATACAGCCATCAAATTTCGTCAACACTCGTTCGTATAGTAATCGTGCTCGCTTTTTGGCCACTAAATTTTGTTTCAGGGAGCAATTCGGATGTTTACTGGCACAAAAAGGCTTATATCCTTCTCTTGAAAGGATGTTACGCACGGTGGAAAAGTTGGAATCGCATTTCTTTGCCAAATCACGTATGGAGACACCTGGGTTGCCTTTCACGTACCTCAACACCTTTTTCCTCAGCTCTTTGTCCCTAGTGCCACTTTTATGATAGATGCGACGTGCTCTATGCACACTCAGAGTATCATTTTAACACTTTTGCGATTTTTGAGGGAGACCACGAAGGATTCGCTAGAAGTTTGTGCACAATTAATTTTCTTTTCTCAAGTTCCATGATCTGTAATTTTGAGATGCGTCGATCAATCGAGAAAAACGTTTCACCAATTTCTCGTTCAATGAAACATCAACAAATGCTTGTCCAACGTGTTTTGTTTAAACCACCAGGGACGCGAAGGTGTATTAAACCATGCGTCCAGATTTACTTTGAATCGAGCTTTATCGGAAGGAATATTTTGCCATATTGATCCAAATACCTCCAAAGTGAGGTTAGGTATCGCAAATTTCGAAAATTTCATAGCTTTGCTTAGGCAGCCCCAAACACCATTTTAACCGAGCGTCATTTCCGATGTTTAACTTCTCTTAATCATTACTTGGATTCCTCAATTGGCAATATTGTTGCTCGTGTAGTTGGCGCTTTAAAACTCGATTGGGTAGACGGTATTATAAACTGACAACATTGATGCGATATTCGTTATGCCGGTCAGCCGCCAGTGGCGCTAAAGTAAACATAAAGTAAACACAAAGCTATACCGGCTGCTTATCACCTCGAACGGCACTTTACTGCTTGAACAAATGGCTGGTTTTATTGCCCGATGTCTTAACGGTTCCATTGATTTCGAACAAAAGGTACATTCACATCAGATGAGCACTAATTCGTCGTAAAATAAAAAGCACATGTATGTTTTATCTAAATTGACTTGTGTTTGCATACGAATGTTAGAATATTCAATCTCAATTATTCGCTCCATACGGTTCCAAATTTATTTAGAGAATGGTTCAGTTTATTTACTTTTAACTCAGCCAGGCAGTCATGGCAGATTATGACGCAGCTGATCGAATTTTGTTTAATGTGGTTTTGAAAACCAAATGTCATGACTACATAAGATTCGCCAGACAAACGTAAGTATTTACTCGCTATTAACCGAATTTCTCGATCGTCAGAATAAAACCAGTTTTAGGCAATATAGACATTATTGTTCAATTTATCAAAAACTCGTGTCATTCTCTTACTTTTGTGCAGAGAATGACGCGAGCTTTTAGTGATCCGATATGATCCGTTGCCAAAAACTGCGTTAAAATTTTTCAAAAAAACACCGAAGTAAATTAAACCAAATCTGAAACCAGGAATCTGACCACCAGGATACTTATCACCACATTATTCATAGATATTCCATGCCGGCTAACTCAGGTGGTCACATTTCCAATTAAACGACCATTCGAACACTTCCTCACGATATAAGCATGCCATGACTTGCATATGAACTCGCTATTCAAACCAGGGGGATTCCGTCAAAAGCATGACATAACTTGATGGTCGTCTATCCTGGATTCTTGCTGTAATTGAAATGGCAAACAATCGAAACCAATTATCGAACTCGCGATCAACTGCCAAACGATCTAGCATCGTCAAAAATTTCGACCACACCGTCGATTTGTTTGTTATTGTAAGCTTGTTTACATTCATTAACATTGAGTCGCCCATAGACAAGAAAGATTTGCATTCAACGCATAACATCACGGTGTCAGTAGCCCGGTCAGACGAGGTGTGGGACGCGGGCAGTTAAGCCCGTGACATTGAACTTGGCTTTCAAATAAAGCTTGACGCTTGACGGCACGAGACCCGGTCAACCGTGTTAATTTCTTGGTATCTTAATAAAGCAGGAAGGATGTTTAGACAGACGCTTGAACTGGCGAGTCACTTGAAGTGCGAACCCACGTGGGCGGGTTTCATAATGACGTAAATTGAAGGTGGTGGAACTGATCGAAATCCAATCATGTTCGCCACGGTAGCCAATTCAAGACGAATCTAAATCGTGGATCACCGTTATTTTTATGGTTTGCTTGTTTCAATGATAATATTAACCTTCTTCGGGTATTAAGAAAAAACTGAAACATAAGACATTAGGGTCAATATTGACCCGGATTTCAACACCTTTTAGAATTATGAAATTTCAACCTGGACACAATGTGTACACTCCCATTTTAAAGGTTATGGTCTCAAAAAACATTGGTGTTAAAAAAAAACCTGGTTTCAGTAACATTGGCCACCGGGACTCTGCTACAAAGGGCAGGAGGTTTCGAGTTCGATGTGTGAACAGAATTGCGTGCTAATCATTCCTGACTAGTTGTAGAGTGTTGCCGTCTTCGACGAAGTTTCTTAGTATGTCATTTTTCGTCTTTTGACATTATCTTATTCCAAATCTCGCTCATGCATCTTTAAGAAAGAAGAATCTTTAGGGCAATAAAATAACTTCAAAAAATTACATAGGTTTAATAGAACATGGAAAAATATTTTTAAAAAGAGGGTTACAAAATCGGGTCATCAATGTATTGACAATTCATCGAAAACTATGCATGCATCGCATTTGATGGAAGAAAATAAAACTACAGTCACAAATAATAATAAATTCAGATCTGCACTATTATTCAAATCCCTATAGGTTCCTATTATAACAAATCGTCGCAAATTTACGAATAGAGTGAAGTACAGTTTCAAACGTAGAAAATTCTAATTCAAAACTCCTACATTGTGACGTTTTCTAATAGTCAGACATTATAAATTCGCTCAAATATAAACGTGAATAATTTCACGAGAAACCCCAACTTTATGGACTTTTTTTCTGATGTTCCCATGTTCAAAATTAAGGATTGTCTCGAAAATAAACTGGCAACGCTTATGATGTGCTCAGACATACATGCGTAAAACAATCGGTCTAAGTCTATCTACGTTCGACGCGTTCATCTGTCAAACAACTTGATCAACTCCTGAACTCCAAGACCATGGAAGAGTTCAAAAAATAATTGGTCGGCGACTTCCAGAAAATGTGACAAAACTGCTGTCCAAAACCTCATGAGTCAAATCCAAAATTAATCTGTTTAGAATAATTTCATGCTATGAGCAAAAATGTGTTGCCAGTTTGTTTTCGATACAGTCTTAATGGCCTAATGAATTCATTACATAGTAAACTTACCGACAACCCAGCATGAATGTGGCAATAGAAAATGTCTTAATATTTCTATTCAAATCATATTACTGACATCTTTCTTCGTGTTTGTTGAGAACGTTTATTGAAGCCACGAACATGCTTGGGAATTTGATAAGAAGATTCATGCCTGAGCAATTTTGGACACATTTATTTGATCTTGATAAATTGATTCTATAGGTTTTGACAGATGGGATCGCTGCACATTTGAATAGGTCGTTATGGATTCTTGATCAATAGTGAAGATTGAGTTTCATCTCGGTTTGTCGGTGGTAATAGTTCAATCAAACAAATCTGGGTGCCTCTACATGAAAACAATTTGATCGGAATTGACATTCCATACGATGTGTTTAAAATAGCGATGAATGAGCAAAACGTGCGCAAACGTATCTTGGATTTGCTCAAATCTATACAGTCCTGAATGTATTGCAAACATTTTTTTTTATATTGGTCTATCGAAAGTAAACCAAAAAGTCTCGAAAAATTATTCAAAACGACACATCTGATTTTGAAAACAAACGGGGGACAAAAGATGCAAATGTTAAATTCTTGAAACACTTTGCACTTTCACGCAAACAACACAGAAAAAAAAAAGTTTTAACAGGCGCGTAAAATTTCCCTCGTTAAATTCCAATCCAAAGGAGGCGTGAACAACGGAATTGTTTGCAATTTTTTATGCGTCATACAACAATGTGAGCATCTTTCATACAACAGGCTAGATACAGGCGTTATCTGGCTTAAATTTACATGAAATATCCAATTATTTTCTGCCAATTCTAGAATTCCCTTTATGTGCATTAGATATCGCTGAAAATTCAATGTTTCTTTTTACCTGTATAGGACCACTAACACAAGGAATAACATTTCCATAATATAATGGTGATGCTAGTTTGCTGCCTGTTTACAAAAAAAGATACGTCGTTAATAATATCACCTGGATTCATCTGAAGGACAAAGCTTCGATTAAAGTCGTACGAAGTTGTAAGAATCTCCAACCACGTCGATAAACAGAATGTGACGGCAAAATCACGTGTTTCAAAACGAAGCAGCCTATCGTTAGAAGACACGATAATAGCCCTTTGGCATCGTGTCACTAACTTTTGTATTAAAAATAATTAAAAAACGATAAAAGATGTCAAAACATGAAAAAATTCATTGATTCCTGCATTAATTTATGATTTTACAAAACTGACTCTACTACTGGTCGGTCTTAGGCAATTTACCGGAACTTTGAGCATAGACGTCGAATAGAAACTTAGATAATCAATTGGGTGCATCCAAGGGCACGTTGTGGGAATTGGCTTTCTTTGGGATGACTGGGATCTTCAATCGCTCCAGCGGCTGCTTCGCGTTATGTGCCGAGGCCTGATCCGACCAGAACACAACGTTGTGGTGTTTCTTCACGAAGGCCGCAATTTCCGGCAAGCACTTCGTGCTGTACAATACCCCGTTGATGGCCAATTCCGAAGAAAAGAAGAGCGGCGAAGCGGGTTGTCCCCTCGCACTGATTTTCAGCTACAAGAGGACATTCTTCGGGAACTTCGTGTGGAAGATGTACTTCACGTCTCTGCTCACCATTTTCCTAGGGGGCGTCAAATAGCCTGTCCCTTGCCAGTCATTGCCGGCAACCGTCAGGTACGTTTCGTCGTCTATGATCACCACAACCACGTTCCGCTTCGCAGGGAAGACGAACAGCTTCAACCGCTGCTTTTGGGTGGCCGCTTGCCCTTCCGATACAGTTGGCCTTGACTTCCTCTTCCTCGGGACGATTTCCATGTAGGTCAGTCACTCTTGACCATCTGGCCAGAACATTGCTGGAAGGATTTCGCCACCTTGCCTTCAAACTTCCTTTACAGCGCTTAAGCGTTCTTCTGTCACGCAAAACAGTAGCATGGCTAGTATGCGCTAAGCTCTCTCCAGGAGCGTCAGGATCTTGTATATGGCCGCTCAACTGTATCCGGTCGACACAAAGTGCGGCACGATGGCGGACTTCTCGCTTCGAGGCAAAGCCGGCGGTAATTGATTTTTTTTCTGTAAATAGCACAGGTGGCGGTATAGTCACATAAAAAATCGGTGAACTTTGTCTATTTTTTTGAAAGCATAATTTTAAATTTGGTATCGTGTCACTATGTTAAGACCTTAATGGAGTGCTATGAAGCCAATAAAGTTAATATAAAACTGCCAATCCTCCAAATAGTCCTGAGCTACGCCCATTCGAAAGATATTGGGCTTTTATGAAGCGGGCGTTTTCCGGAAAGAAGTAAACCCAAAATTTCCAACAAATCTGGATCAGTGCTGCAATCAAGGTCACAAAGGAGTCTGTACATACCCTTATGGGTAAATGAATGAAAAATTAATAGCACTTGCGCGTTTATGTTTTTTTGCTGAATGAATTTGGTAAACATATTCTCGTTTGCGAATGTTTGTAATTTCTGCGAAAAAAAAAAGAAAGTTTGTGTTTTTAATTTAACCCTTTGATTAGTAATTTCTAACGGTTTTTCTTCCGTATGGAAGAATTTCATAGACAAAACATTTATCTTCAAACGAAGCCGTTATCCTTTCCAGCTTGAATAATATTTTTTCTCGCATAACCTTAGATTAACTCTGTGCATAATGTAGCACTGATAGTAGCTCAAGCATTCTCCATTCTTGAATACGAGAAGAGGTTAAACTTCTATCAGAACATGCTGTTTACCCGAGATATTCACTTATTTTTGGTTGTTATGGAGTAATTCTCATGTTTGATTCAAATTTCTATTTCATTTGTTTAGAGAGACACCTCCCCCCTCCCTCTCCCATACAAGGGGAAGAGGTCCTGAAGCCACCAAAGACAAATAAATCCGGCCTAAAAGCCCCCACAAGCCAAATTTGGTGTCATTTAATTGATTAGTTATCTGAGTTTTGCAGAAATTTGTGTTCCATTTGTATGGTGAAGCCCCCTCCCCCCCCTTCAGATAGGGAGAAGGAGCTTGAACCATCATAAGAACTTCTCCAGGCCCCAAAAACCAACATATAAATTTTCATAACAGTAGGGATAATTGTCATGTTTGGTTGTTACATTTAGTGGTCACGTTTGTAATGGGAACTAGCCACCTCACAGAGAGGAGCGGAGTCTCAAATCACCATAGAAACATTTCTCGCCTCCAAAAGCCTCCACGATACCAAGTTGGGCGTTCCATTTGCTTGATTAGTTCTCCGGGCTTAACTGCAAAAATTGTGTGGGAGACCACCCCAGAGGAGGGAGGAGCCCCGCCCCATCCCGTTCCAGAGGAGGACTCAGGGTCCCTGGACCATTATAAGAACCTTTCCTGGCCCCACGGCTCCCTGTAAAAATGTTCATGCCAGCAGGGGATGATTCTCATGTTTGGTTGAAATTTGTGTTCTGATTAGTGCCTTGGAGTCCCCCCCCCTTTCCAAGAGAGGGTCTCCAGAGCCACCGTTAGAAACATTGCATTGCCTACAAAAAATCTCCACAAGCCAAATTTGGTTCCACTTGTTTGATTAGTTCTTGAGTTCTGCAGAAATTTCTGATTAATTTTCAAGGTAGCCATCTTGTTCAGATAAGGGAGAGGCAGGTATCTGGCGGACAGAGATTTTCTTGTAGTCAACATCTCTAACAACCAAACGTCAAAAGATTCGTTGTTTGTAAACAATGCTGACGTTCCTGCCCGTAGTTGCAAACGTCAGACGGGCCTTATTCAAATAAGACCCGTGATATGTTGCATACTGTCAAAATCTATCAAATAGGATAGGGCTGCCAGGCCCCTGGGGAGAGGTCTCAAACAACCATAAAAAAAACTGTATCTTCATAAACCCACACACCAACATTCTGGTTTCCCTTGTGCTTACGTTTAGTTCATGAGTTGTGCAGATATGGCTGTTTTATTTGCATGAGAACCCCCTTTTAAGATACGAGGGGAAACGGGGCTCAGATCCAATCATGAGAATTTTCTCCGGCCCCAAAAACCCCTGCATTCACATTTTCATAACAGTAGGTATTGTAATTCTTATGTTTGATTTACATTTGTGTTTCATT